>JAGFNQ010006519.1:134008-210577 GCA_024364735.1 Boesenbergia rotunda | reverse complement strand
TTCAGACCTTGAGCTTCATCAGATTGCAAGCTAAGCGAAACTGTTTCATTGCATTTAAACAGCACCATTCTTGCATTCAGTTTTCTCCATCTCAGTAGCTCCAACTCAACCTATACAGAGGACAAATGCGTTAGTTTCAGCTTCTTTCCAGCTTCATACAGCTTTGATCAGCTTGCCTTGCCAACCAAATTCCCACTCCAAGATGGCTTAAAGTTTCTCTTCTTTCCTTGCGTGCCAATAGAATGTTTGGTACAGACAGAATTTTTCTTTGCTTGCTCTCGCCAATCCTTGGCACAAACATGGCTTGGATCTCCAAATTACAATCAAGAATCTAGAAACATTCCATTGGCTCCATCTTCAACCATTTCTTGAATTTCAGATTCAACTCACTTGATTCTTGGTATCAATCAAAAATTTTTTTCGAAATGAAATTGCTTCCAAATCACTAATCACTCCCCCACACTTAAAACTTTGTCCGTCTCGGGCAAAATAGCATCAAGAAAACATCCCAAGAAACAAATCCATAGAAAAATTATTGGGGTTAGAATTAGGAATAAGGAGAGACAATCAAGAATAGTATAGGCAAATATGATATGGAAAGGTAAAAAAATGATTAGTCTTCATAATGTGATCCAACCATTGAAATATGGTTTTAAAGAACCTAAGCAAGTTCTAGAGTACAATAACATGTGTGTCACAAAATAAGGCTAATCTCACTAGGTAAAAATAATTCATCTCAAATTCTCAATTAAGAATCCAAAAGCCAAGTAGTACTCAAGCATCCAAGATTTCATCCATTATTAAACCTAAGTTTTGACAACAAATTTAATTTATTTTCCAAAAGGACTCTAAAATGCTATGAAACCTAAGTACTTTATTCTAATCAGCAAAAAAGTGCAAAATGAAATACATGGTATTACAATGATTTTATTCAGTAAGTATCTTAAGCATTTATTGTTACTACCTATTAAAAGAGAAAGAATTTATTTCTAAGACAGAAAATGGCTAAGAGAAAGTATGGTATTTGCAATGAAAGAATTTATTGAACTTTAAAGTACCTACTTGAGAAATTATTGCGCATGCAAACTTGAAGTTATTCTTGCAAAAAGTAAGGAAATGGTATATACAAAGAAAATGATGTAAAGTTTAGTGAACTCCCCTTTAAGTTGGGTATATGGCATCAATATAGTCCACTCCATCCACCTCTAGCTCCTTGACCTCTTCATGGAATTTCTTGAGCCGGTGGCCATTTACTTTGTACACTTGACTCGTGGCCTCCTCTTGAATCTCTACCACTCCATAAGGAAAAACATTAGTCACAAAAAATGGACCCTCCCATCTTGACCTCAACTTACCTTTGATCAATTTGAGTCTTGACTTGTATAATAGCACTTTGTCACCAATTTGAAAATTCTTTGCTCACAATGTGCTTGTCATGAAATTTCTTAGTCTTCTCCTTGTAAATCCTTGAATTCTCAAATGCTTCCAACCGGATTTCTTCTAGTTCTTGAAGATGCAACTTCCTTTCTTCTCCCACCTTAGTAGCATCAAAGTTGCAAGCTTTAACTGCCCCAGTATGCTTATGCTCAATCTCTACAGGTAAGTGGCATGATTTCCCATACACAAGTCTATAAGGTGACATTCCAATGGGTGTCTTGTAAGCGGTGCGATATGCCCATAGTGCTCTTCAAGCCTTTTACTCCAATCCTTCTATTAGGTCCCACGGTTTTTTCCAAAATTGATTTGACTTCTCTATTAGACACCTCGGCTTGTCCATTTGTTTGGGGGTGATAAGCAGTAGAAACCTTATGTACAACCCCGTACTTATTAAGAAGAGCCTTCATGTGCTTATTGCAAAAATGGGATCCTTGGTCACTTATGATTGCTCTTGGTATTCCAAACCTGCAAAAAATGTGTGACCTGACAAAACTACAACAACAGATGAATCATCAGTCCTGGTGGGAATGGCCTCCACCCATTTTGGAAACATAATCAACAGCTAAAAGAATATACAAAATCCATAAGAAGCAGGAAATGGTCCCATAAAATCTATACCCACACATCAAATATCTCACAATATAAAATAGTTTGTTGAGGCATTTCATTTCTAGCACTTATGTTTCCTGTTCTTTGACATCTATCACAACATTTACAAAACCTATATGAATCTCTAAACAAGTGGGCCAGTACAATCCACATTCTAAAATTTTTCTAGCAGTCCTTTGTGGTCCAAAATGCCCACCACATGCTGAAGAATGGCAAAAAGTGAGTACAGAATGAAACTCATGATTTGGTACACATCTCCTAATGATTTGATCACTACAAAATTTCCACAAGTAAGGATCATCCCACAACATAATATTTTGCATCACTTTTAAATTTATCCTTTTGAGCTTTCGAAAAGTGTGTGGGAAAACATGAGCTACAAGAAAATTCACTAAGTCTGCATACCAGGGTGACTCACCATGCATCTGTAAGAGCTGCTCATCTCTGAAATCATCATCTATGGCCGTGGGATCTCCATCTCCCTCCAATCTGCTCAAATGGTCCGCTACTAGATTTTCCTTGCCACTCCTGTCCCGTATCTCCAAGTCAAACTCCTGTAGTAGTAGCATCCATCTAATAAGCCTTGGCTTCGCATCTGGTTTCTTCAGGAGGTACTTCAGTGCTGCATGATCAGAAAACACAACAACATGAGAACACAATAAATATGATCTGAATCTATCTAAGGCAAAAACAATGGAAAGAAGCTCCTTTTCAGTCGTGGTGTAGTTGGCTTGGGCGGCATCTAGGGTTTTGGAGGCATAAGAAATGACATGTGGTGCTCCATCTACCCTCTGTGCTAATACAGCTCCCACTGCAAAATTAGAAGCATCACACATTAATTCAAAAGGTAAAGACCAGTCAGGTGATGTAATAATAGGAGCTGAGGTAAGAGCCTCCCTGAGCCTATGAAAAGCTTCCTTGCATTTTTCATCAAAATGGAACTCAACATCTTTCTGCAGAAGTCGTGTCAAGGGCCGAGCAATCAAGCTAAAGTCTCTAATAAATCTGCGGTAAAATCCTGCATGTCCAAGAAAAGCTCGAATATCCCGTACGCATACGGGGTAAGATAAAGAAGAAATAACACTGATTTTAGCAGGATCTACCTCAATACCTTTCTGAGAGACTATGTGTCCAAGAACTATCCCATGCTCTACCATAAAGTGGCATTTTTCAAAATTCAAAACAAGGTTAGTTTCAATGCAACGATGTAAAACCTAGACAAGTTATTCAAACATAATCAAAAGACGTGCCATAAACTGAAAAATCATCCATAAATACCTCCATACAGTCCTCTAGCAACTCACCGAATATACTCACCATACATCTCTGAAAAGTACCGGGTGCGTTGCAGAGTCCGAAGGGCATACGTCTATAGGCAAATGTGCCAAAGGGGCAGGTGAAGGTGGTCTTCTCCTGGTCCTTTGGATCTATGCAAATCTGAAAATAGCCTGAAAATCCGTCCAAGAAACAGTAGTGTGACTTCCCTGCCAGTCTCTCAAGCATCTGATCAATGAATGGTAGAGGGAAGTGATCTTTCCTTGTGACCTTGTTGAGTTTCCTGTAATCAATGCAGACTCTCCAGGAATTCTTGACTCTGGTGGGTACAATTCATTACTTTCATCTGCCACCACGGTCACTCCAGATTTCTTAGGCACCACATGTATAGGGCTAACCCACTGACTGTCAGAAATAGGGTAAATAATACCTGCCTGTAGAAGTCTAGTCACCTCTTTCTTTACAACATCCAATATAAGTGGGTTGAGCCTCCTTTGTGGTTGCCTCACAGGTTTGACATTTTCCTCTAAAAAGATCCTGTGCATGCAGATAGCTGGGCTGATACCTGGTATATCTGATAGTGTCCACCCAATTGCCTTTTTGTAGTGCCTCAGGACTTGCAATATTTTCCTCTTGTTCTGACTCAAATGCTGTGCAATAATAACAGGAAAAGTCTGCTCCTCTCCTAGGTATGCATACTTTAAGTGACCTGGTAATGGCTTCAATTCACTCTGGTCCTCTTCAGTAGAAATAAGTGGTCCTGGGGGCTTAATGCAATCCCCTACACTCTGAATATCAGTAAAAATAGGTGATCCTTGGGGCTCTGTGCAATCCCCTACACCTAGAAAAATGTCACCAGCTGGAAGTGTGTCTGAAATGTCTTCTGTAAAATCCTCAGTATCAGCCTCCTCTGAATCTGTAGCTCCTCCAGCAAAATCATCTAGAAATCCCTCAGTCTCCAACTCAGTCTGCGCCAGCTCCTCTAGAATGTCCATACTCATGATAGAGTGGTCCTCTCTTGGATGCTTCATGGTATCAAAAAGGCTGAACTGTACCACCGTATCACCTATCTCCATAGAAAGTGTCCCGGCATATACATCAATCTTGTTCTGGCCGTCTTCAGAAAAGGCCTGCCTAAGATCAGTGGAGAACGGTGTGCCAAGTAATCTCCCTCCATATCCAAAATATAAAAATCAGCAGGAAATATAAGCTCCTTTACTTTCACCAAGACATCTTCAATCATACCTGCTGGGTGGGTCTGACTCCTATCTGCTAGCTGTATCACCACTCCAGTGGGCTGTAAAGGGCCTATGCCAAGCATCTGAAAAACTGACTTGGGCATCACATTTATTGAAGCTCCTAGATCTAACATGGCGTCGTGGAAAATGGTGCTCCCTATCTCACAAGAAACAGTGAATACCCCTGGATCTTCACACTTCTGAGGAATAGTGTGGATAAGTGCTGAGATGTTCTTCCCAAAGCTGACCAATTCATTTTCCTTGAGTCTCTTTTTATGAATACAAAGATCCTTCAAAAACTTAGCATATTTGGGAATCTGCTTGATCATGGTCAACAGAGGTACATTGATCTCCACCTTGCTAAATAGCTCCACTAACTCATTGAATTCCTTGGCTTTCTCTTCCTCTACTTGCTTCTTGGCATGTGTTTTCTGCTGTGGAAAGGGTAAAGGAACCCTAAATTCATCAGTTTTGGCCGGAGGTAAAGAGGTAGAGGCTGAATTCTGCTGTGCTGTCCCATGCGAAGTGGCTGCTGGGAAATCGGCCTCGGCACTGTTTTCTTCTCTGTTTGCCACCAAATTTGGAGGGTTGCTTGAGGATTGAGTTGGGAACGTACTAGGGTTGGAATCAGCAGAATTTGAACTCATTTCAGTGTGGTTTTGGCCCGGAATTTGAGCTGCTGTCCGGCTGCCTGAAAATTCTGCTCTTGGACTCTTCGGTGATGTTGTAACCTTTCCACTTCTCAAAGTTATAGCACTCACATTCCCTTTGGGATTAGGAATGGTTTGGGAAGGGAGTTGGCTTGATCCTTGAGCTTGATTTTGGTTAATTCCACTAGCCAATTGCCCTAATTGCCTCTCGACATGTTGTTGCCAACCTTGTTGTTGTTGTTGTGTTTGCACAACTTGTTGTAGCATCTCCATCATTTGCTGTTGCTGAGCATCTGCTCCACTTGAGCTCCCATAACCTCCTTGGTAAGCATATGGTTTCGACGGTCCCTGAAACGATGAAGTAGAAGGCTGAAATTTTGATTGCTGATTTGGTTGAAAGCTTGACTGTTGGGGCTGATATGCAAACTGATTTGCCTGATTGAAGGGCTGATTAAATGGTTGATTTGCGTGGAAACTTTGCTGGGCGTTGTGACCTTGAAAATACTGATTTGGAGCTGGAAAATTAGATGGCGAGGGCTGAAAATTTTGGCTTTGAAACCCTTGGTTGTAGGGCTGAAAATTCTGCATCATGGGCTGTGATGGTTGGAAATTCGATTGGTTTTGAGCTGGAAAAACTGGGAATGAGTGCCATCCTTGCTGCCCTTGGTAAGGTTGCTGAAATTGAGGTTCAAATGGTTGAAATTGTTGCTGAAAATGTTGAGAAGTAGGCTGAAATGAAGGCTGAAAACTTGAGTTTGATGGCTGAAATTGTTGCTGCGTGTTCTGAATTGGTTGGGTCTGCTGTAAGTTTGGTTGGGGCTGCTGTGATGACTGAGTTTGAGGCTCTTGTTGGCAGAACGCATTCCCATACCTCAGGTTAGGATGATTCCTCCAACCGGGGTTATAGGTAGAGGAATATGGATTGTTTCTTGCTGGAAATTGTCCTCTCACTAATGCAGCTACCGTCTCGTCCTGTTGGAGATTGGGGCATGAGTCTGAAATGTGCTCTTGACTAGAACAAATGCCACACACACTTGTAATTTGAGTAGAGGGTGGAGGTACTGAAGGAGTAGAACTAAGTCTGTCCACTTTCAAATCTATTTTCTTCAAAGCTGAGGTGAGCTCCATCAATGCATTCTGAACTTCCTTGTTATCAGTGGGAACTGCCTGAACTTCACCCACTCCTCTGGTGCTCAAGGCTCTACCTCCAAATTGTTGGGAATTCTCAGCCATATTAGAAATTAACTCCCTAGCTTGCTGTGGTGTTTTGTTGACCAAGGCCCCTCCAGATGCAGCATCTATAAGGACTCTATCCGTCTGCAGCAGTCCTTCATAAAAATATTGAATCAATAATTGCTCACTGATTTGATGCTGGGGGCAACTTGAACACAACTTGTTAAATCTTTCCCAATAATCATACAGTGTCTCGCCCACCACTTGCTGAATCCCACAGATACTCTTTCTGATTATAGCTGTGCGGGAAGCTGGGAAATACTTCTCCAAAAATGCCTTCTTCATGGCGATCCAACTAGACACATGTCCTGTAGGCAGATAATAGAACCAGTCTTTGGCTGCTCCTGTCAATGTGAAGGGGAAGGCTCTCAGCTTGATGTCTTCTTCAGAAATGCCCTGAGGCTTCATAGTAGAGCACACCACATGGAATTCGTGCAAGTGTCTGTTTGGATCCTCCCCAGATAAACCCTGAAATTTTGGCAACAAATTAATAAGCCCAGATCTTAACTCAAAACTTTCTCCCAGCTCTGGATATGCTATGCTGGAGTACTGAAATGCAGCGTCAGGTGCTGCGAGCTCCTTCATGGTTCTCTGGTGGTCTGCCATATCAATGCCTGAGTGAGTGCTGATAGTCTGAAGTGGAGGGATATCTGCAGTCTCAGAAAGAATAGCCTGGCTCCTCCTGACTCTGAAAGTCCTCTCAATCTCAGGATCGAAATCTTCCAATTCAGCACCTAGAGACCTGGTCATAAAAACAAAATAAATCGCAGTAAAAGTAGATAGAAGGATAAATCAAATAAAATCAAATCCAAAGATATAGCAATAAGCACAGAAACAAATCAAGAATGATATGAAATAAGTGCACAAGAAAAATCAAACAAGTCAACTAACAGATTCCCCGGCAACGGCGCCAAAAATTTGACGGACCCAAAATGACTGTCACGAAAGTGGGTCTCAAATTTAAATGTGAATGAAAGCTGGAAACCCTTTTACAATCAAAATGTATAAGAATGTAGCGAAGGGGCCACAGGTCGTATTTTTCTCGGGGCTAGTTGACTAGTTTGATTCAAACTTGTAATTATGAGTCGTTTTTGGGTTTCAAACAAATAAATGGATTTTGGTTTTGGGGTTGCAATAAGAAATGGGAAAACGAGAAAAAGAAAGGGAAACTATACGGATGAATTAAGGGGTAGATGGCAAGTAATAGCTCAATCAAGAAGGAAATCTAATCAAGCAAGGAACTTAACCTAATTTGAAAACTAAACCGAAATTCGAATTGCAAACAAACAATACTCTGAAATGTAGAGACAGATATGGCAAATTTTGGAATTGAACAAGCTAAGACAAATCAATGCAAGAAGAAATTCGAAATTTTCTCAAGCAACAAGTATCAACTTAGCATGCAACATTTTTGGAAGCCAATCTCTGCCTACAAAATTCAGAATTAGCTAAATTCAATCTTATTGATTCCGAACACACTCACATACCACAAAAACGAGTCAAATTCAGATGCAAAAAGAATCAATTCGATTGGCACGCAATTGAAGTCTCCTTGTGCCAAAGAAACTAACTCTAAACTTAAGATATCAGTCCATTGCAGCTCAAGTTGTAAAAGTGATTGGAAAACAGGGGTTTCAGGAAATAACTAAGCAAGATTAATGTAGAGGAGTTGAAACTGAAATCAAAATTGGAGAAACAAAAGCAAATTCAGAAATGATATGGCTGAAATTTCAGATTTCCGAAATTGAAAGATTAGCTACTAATCTTGTTTTAGCAACAGAATAAAAGGCTGAATTAGCTAGTGCAAAATGAATTTAAGCAACTAATCTATGTACCAGAAACTTAGCTAGCAAAGTTCTTAACAGAACTAATGAAAGAAAGTTGGAAAGAAAATGGAAACACAGCCAACAACTTGGCACGCGGCAATCCCAATTGGCACGCAAGCATTAAAACTAAAGCAAACTGAAATTTAACTCTATCAATCACTAAACAAGTGTCTCGATTACTCTACTTGCAAAATTGAAACTAACTTACAGCTAAGAGCTTAAGAATCGAAAGTTACAGCAGCTGAACAGAAGTTTCAGAATAAAACAGTGCAAATTCGAAATCTACAGCTAAGAAAATGAATTAAACTGAGAAATCTACTCCTCAACTCCTTCCTCAGCTCGAGAAATCCTTGGTTGTCAATCAAGAACCGGCTTCGAACCCCTAGGCTCGGCAAATCGCTGGACAATCAATTCTGAAGTGTTTCTGAACAGAAGCTGCGCTTAATGGAACATTTCATCCGATTCACTTCCTCTCGAGTGGAAGAGCTGCGATGATGATATGGGAGACTTCTGAACTCACCCGAGAACCCCTACAGATGGTTCAGAAGCTTTGAAATGGATTGATGTCGAGAGGAAGTTGATCGGACTGAGAACTGCCGGAACCCCCAAGGAGTCCTCTGTTCCAGCGCAAATCAGCAGAATTCTTCAATTACCAATCGCCAACAACTCGATTCTCGATCAAGGAATGAAGATGAGGTGGTCACGCCTTCATGGAAACAAGAAATTCGAAGAACGATGAAGAAACGGGGAAGAACAGCGAAGAACAGTGGAGGCTGGGCTGAAGACGCGACAAGGGTAAGGCTGCGGAAAAATTTCCTTAAGTATTAACCAACGGACGGCTGTGATTGATTTGCTTCAATCCAACGGCTGATCTTAGTCCGATTTGAGCCAAACTTTGAGGATGTTGATCTGAGGTCAGGATCTGCCTTGTGGTAGCTCGGATCCTCCAGATCTTCAACGGATGGTCCAGATCTAGCTAGTCTTTGAATGGATGATCTAGAGCCCCCCAAGCTTGATCCAACGGTTGATCTTGCTCTGATTGGGATGAAATCTTCAGATCTTGATCAGGGTGCTTGATCAACCCTAGCTTTAGCTTGGATTGCTTCAGATCATCCCGGATGGCTCCGATCTAGCCGCTTTCGAATCGAACGGCCCAGATTTAATCGTAATCTTGGTAATCTGATCTGGGTCAATTCCGACTCGAGTTTGACCCAATATGCCCTAGATCCTTGAACTTTGATGCCTACAAAAATAGATCAAGAATTTAGTGGCCAAATTAATCCAAAAATTTGCATATTTGCAATTAAGTCCAAAATATGAATAAATTCTAAAACCTAGGCAATTTCACAATTTTGGCAATAAAAACATGGATCAAACAGGGATTTTAGCAGCTCAAATGATCAATAAAATGGAATCTATCAGCGATCCCTTGATCGTCGGCAGATCAAGTCCCGGTTATCACCGGATAAATCAGCAACCTCCTTCTCGGTGGAGAAACCTCTCCACAGTGTGTTTCAAACAAGGATATAGTTTAAGCACAAAGAAACAACAAGAAGGATCTTACTCAAACACTCAGCAAGGACAAAAACACAGCAAGCTTCCCTGAGCTCCACCCAGTGGCGATCTCACGCAAGAACCCTTCTCCGTGTCTTCCCACTGTCGGACTCCAAGCCTCTTGTTTTCTCCTTCTAGCGCTCAAGTAAACGATGGTTGCTTCTCAATTGCTTGCTCAAAAGTGATGAAGATCGCAAGAACACAGCAGACAAGTTGTGGAGAACTCAAGGCACGGCAAGAACAATAGTTTGCAAGACTTGCTTCCACGAAGCCATCCACCGCCCTTTTTGATTCTTCACATAGCACCAGGTGACAACATCTCTGTAGCTCCCAGCTACTCATCTGGTAACGCCAGCCTCTACTGAGCTATCTCTGTACTCACTGAGCTCCCCTTAGTCAAGCTCCAGTCTCCGCTCCAGTCTGCAGCTCGCCGTTGCAACCTGAGATGGGAAAATGGACAAACCTGCTCCAAGGAAAGCCTCCATTGACCTCTCCTTAAGTATTTGAATCCTTCCCTGTCACCTGTAGCTTGATCAGAGTATTAGAACAGCAAATCAACCAGCATATCAAATATCAGAGGAAAGTGGCAGCGAATCGGTTGTGTTCAGACGCGATCAGAGCGTCTGACAATGCAATTTGAATTAAAGTGATCGGTCACCGGACCGATCAGAGAGACTCCTGATCGGTCACCAGACCGATCAGGCTAGGTCCAGACCGATCAGGATCCGTCCTGATCGGTCCCCAACGCTCAATCAGAAATCGCGATTTCTTTGTGACTTCTCCTGGATCGATCACCGGACCGATCCCAGGTTGTGGATCGATCACCTGAACGATCCACCCCTTTCTTGGGCGATTTCTGAGCTTCGCAGTCCAGACCTCCTGATCGGTCATCAGACCGATCAGGCAGCCTCCTGATCGGTCAACAGACCAATCAGATCATGACTAGACCGATCAGGCTAGAGCCTGATCGATCATAGTGAGGAACCTGCGACGCTGGATCGTTCACCAGAACGATCTGCACAGTGATCCTGATCGGTCAGCAGACCGATCAGGAGCAGTTCAGCGAGGGAACTCAACCTCACTGTTTGCTCCCTGATCGGTCACCAGACCGATCAGGAGCCAGTCAGTGGGTGAAACGCATACTCCCTGATCGGTCACCAGATCGATCAGGAGCAACACAGTAGGTTCCCAACCTCACTGTGTGCTCCCTGATCGGTCACCCGACCGATCAGTCATCGCTGGATCGGTCACCAGACCGATCCACGAAGGAGCAGCGTGCCAGAATCCCTGATCGATCACCAGACCGATCCAGGGACTCAAACTCAGCCCTCCAAGCTAAGTTTCCATTCACCTTAGCCCTCCAAGCTAAGGATTTTCCATCTAACTCTCCAAGTTGGGAATTTGCACCTAACCCTCCAAGTTAGACTTTTCACCTAGCCCTCCAAGCTAGGACTTTTCACCCAACCCTTTCGAGTTAGAACTTCATCCAACCTAGCCCTCCAAGCTAGGCACCTGACCCTCCAAGCCAGGACTTTTTCACCTAGTTCTCCAGGATGGGAATTTGCACCTAACCCTCCAAGTTAGGACTTTTCACCTAGCCCTCCAAGCTAGGATTTCTCACACCTAACCCTCCAGGTTAGGATTTTTCCAACACCTAGCCCTCCAGGCTAGAATCCTCCATATCATGCCTAATCCTCGATCAGGACTTAATCATAATCATCATCATCATCAACCTAAACTAAAATCGTTGTCAACACTAAAACAACAATCAGGGTCAGACTGCATCAACATTAAGGACCTATATCGGTATCTCAAACCTGATCTATCATTGTTGGGTTTTTGACTCCCCAATAACTTATCTAACCTCTTAGATCCAATAGTGAATCTATCTAGGATTTTCTTCAATTTCTTAAGCTTTGCTCTCAAAGTTTGATTTTTCCTTTTTAGGTTCATAAACCTAGAATTAACATGTCCACCATGGATATTACTAGGCCTACCCATTCTAGGTATGTGTTTTTCTTTCTTTGGATTAATGTCTTGGTCCTTAGATATAATATTTTTATGTTTATCATGATGCATGGATTGCCTAGGGTTATGATATACATTGTTAACCCTACTCCTATCATGATATTTAAATCCAAAATTATGTATGGGTAAATAATTTACATTATTCCTAACATGCATGGAGGAATTTAAATTTGAATTACATTTTAAATTAGAGATTACCTCCCTTACCCTTATAGCTCCCCTTGATGTGAGCTCCTCTTTTTTTTTTCCTTTTTCTCTCATTTTCTCAAATACTCCAACTTCTTGAATTCTCTCTTCTTTGAGCATTTGGTGCTGTCATGGCCACACTCACCACATGCGAAGCATCGAATGTGCTTCTTCTCTTCCTTTTCCTTATAACTCATGTAAGAATTTAAAGGAATTGAATTGGGTTTAGGGTTTACCTCATTTTTCTTACCCAATGGACACTTGTTCTTATAGTGTCCCTTTTCATTTCATCCAAAGCAAGTGATATGGTCTTTTAATTTTGCTTTGGTGGAGGTGCTTGGTAGGTTGACTTCTTCTTCAACCTTTAATGATGTGGATTGCTCATCCTCTTTTTCTTGTGCTACTTCACTTGAGGAGGTGGATGACACTTCTTCTTCTTTATTCTCCTCCTCGAAAGTTGAGCTCCTCTCCTCATCCGATTGGTCCTTCTCCCCCTCTTGGACCAATAAGCCCATCTCCTTGGGCTCTTCTTCTTCTTGTGCTTGTGTAGGGTTTTCATGAAGAGCTATCATCTTATTCGATAGCTCATGAACATTCTTATATTCTCCTACATAGCTAATCACATCATTAGGTAAAATATTAATTAAAATTGAGATTACATTTTCATTTGTCTTTGATTGTATTTGTTGTTCTTTCGTCCAATATCTTGATTGGAGCTCTTCTCGTGCTTATCTTTTGGGGCATGAGTGCCTGAGAAGTCATGCGCATCTCTTATTGACATCTAGTGCATGCAAGTGGCAACTATGCAAAACACATGCAACTGTCCGTTTGTCCCCTAGCAACTCCCCTTGCTGATCTCTCTGCTTGTGGATCTCGTGCAATAACCACAAATGCAGTGATTCATCACCATAACATGTACACCTTACTTAGGGCTTAGTATTCGATTAAAACCGAACCGAATTAACCGAAATTGAACAAATCCATTTTTTTTGAACTAATCTAACCAACTGAATTTTATATAAAAATTGAATTAACCAATCGATGAAATATTGGTTAATTTGATTTATTAACCCGAACTTTCGAATAGTTAGAAGAGCTTAAATTCAGATATTTGTGATTAACCTACATTCGACAAGAAGAGAACGAAATTGAACATACAAGAAAAGGCTAACCAAGTAAAATTCTCATTCCAAAAGATCAAAATTTTGGTTTTGATCAAACAACAAGGAGACACACACAGAACATTTTTTCCTCTAAGAAAATATATGAATAAGAACAAAGACATTGATCAAGCAAGCATAAATTGTTGATGCAGTCTGACTGATTGTTGTTTTGGTGTTGACACCGATTTAAGTTTGGTTGGGTAAGTGGAGCTTGGCTAAGTTCTGATGAGTGAAGTTAGACACGAAGTCCTGGTCGGGGACTGGGTACGGAAACCCTAGTGAGTGAAGCTAGGTGAAGGGAACCCTGGTGAGTGAAGCTGGGTCCTAGCGAGTGAAGCTAGGTGAACGAAAATCCTGGTGAGTAAAGTCGGGTCCTAGCGAGTGAAGCTAGGTGAAGGAAATTCTGATGAGTGAAGCCGGGTCCTAGCGAGTGAAGCTAGGTGAACTAAGTCCCGGTGAGTGAAGCCGGGTCCTAGCGAGTGAAGTTGTGCCTCGGCGTGAACTGCACGCCCTTGAAGGGCCGCATTCTTAGCCCGCAGCATGTTCCAGGCCTCATCGCCCAGTTGCAGCTGCGCGCAGCTGAGCCTCCAGCTCCTCCCTTCGGGACTCGGCTTGACGAAGGGACCGAGCTTGAGCTGTGAAGGAAATGCCCATATCGTAAATTGAGTCGACTAGCTGCAAAGAAAATGAAAAGTTAGCCAGGAAAGAACCGGACGAGCAAGAGCCATCAGTAGAACATACCTGACAAGCCTCCGCCACGACGCCATTAGCTCTGGTCATGGGGTCCTGACGGTCAAACGCCCGAAGACCATGGTACAGATGGTCGCTCAAGGGGGCGTGTAGATGGGCCACCCGGGCAAACCCCAGCGGCTCGGAGATAGGAATCTCGTAGGCAGTATGAGGGTTTACCCGCGATGGCAAGATCAGATACAACGGACCGGGCCCCGTAGCTCCCTCGGGGACAGAGGGAAAAGGCATATCGATCCACCCACTTGAGGAACCGGCCTAAGTCGATGGGGGCACCGGTTGGATAGCCCCTTGAATGGAAGAAGGCGGGACAATGGGTGCGGATACCGGCGGAGCAGGAATCGTCGGCGAAGGAGGCGCAGAGGGGGTCTCCCTCGGGAGGATAGTCATGGTCCCGAAGGGAGGCGAATGGTCACCTGACTAATCTCGATGGTGCCTGATCTCCAATGGACAGGGATCCATGTCTGAAGCCTCAAGCTCAGAATCCGAGTTTGACTCGACCAAGTTGCCAAATCCCCACGGGCAAGCTCCCACTAACCCCTTGGTCCGAGTCCCGGTTGGATGCGTGGCGGCCCACGCTCCCCGGGTTCGACTCGACCAAGTGGCCAATTCCCCACGGGCAAGCTCCTGCTAACCCCTTGGTTCGAGTCCCGGTCGGATGTGTGGCGGCCCACGCTCCCTGGGTTCGACTCGACCAAGTGGCCAAATCCCCACGGGCAAGTTCCCGCTAACCCCTTGGTCCGGGTCCCGGTCAGATGCGTGGCAACCCACGCTCCCCGGGTTCGACTCGACTAAGTGGCCAAATCCCCACGGGCAAGCTCCGCTAACCCCTTGGTCCGGGTCCCGGTCGGATGCGTGGCGGCCCACGCTCCCCGGGTTTGACTCGACCAAGTGGCCAAATCCCCATGGGCAAGCTCCCGCTAACCCCTTGGTCCGGGTCCCGGTCGGATGCGTGGTGGCCCACGCTCCCAGGGTTCGACTCGACCAAGTGGCCAAATCCCCACGGGCAAGCTCCCGCTAACCCCTTGGTTTGGTCCGGGTCCCGGTCGGGTGCGTGGTGGCCCGCACTCCCCGGGTTCGACCTGACCAAGTGGCCAAACCCTTACGACCGGGCACGCTTCCACCAAGCCCTTGGTTCGAGGCCCGATAGGACGCGTGGCGGTCCACGCCTCCCAGGCCTAACCTGGCCAAGCAGCCAAGGCTTCGCGCATGGGAATGCTTCCGCGGGTTCCTCGACTAGGTCCTCGAGCGACCACATGGCAACCCACGTTTTCCGAAAGATGGTCCATGGAAAAGCTCGTCTCGAGTACTTGGACGACTCGTCAGTGGGTGAACTTTCAAACTTCTCAGCTCTCGGTCAGCTGGCTCGAGAGACGTACAGTCCAAAGTTGTAGGGCCCAGGTGTTCAACCCGAACACTCACCTGGTCCGGCAACCCAAGTATGTGCATAGACACTTGGAAGTTTTGCACTCCAACGGCTGGACGTGCGGCTCGCGGAAGCTAAGTCATCCGTTCGGCGTCTCGCCCGAATCGCTCCCGCTAGTGCTCGGATCGTTGGTATTTGAAAGTAAAGGTAGCTACACTCGAAAAAGAATGGGCACAAAAGGAAAATTCCATTCAAAGGGTAGAGGTGTTACAAAATCGAAGGCTCTTCGTCTATACACCAAAAGAGAAGGAAAATGGAAGGCCCGACCCTCATTTGAAGGGTTGTTTGAATATGTCGGGCAAGTCCTTTGGCATATGTCGGAGCTGAAGAGCTGAGGGAGGCATATCAGTAGGTATGTGCCCACCTCGTCTGAGTTGCCGAACCAGGCTGAGCGCCTGGTGCGTCAGCACCGCTCGAAGTCGCACAGAGACTTGATTGGTAAAGGCCTTGGAATTGAGGTACTCGAGCCGATGGGTTTCCCATCTCTCAGGCTCCGCCTCCTTATAGGAACGTAGTTCCTCCAGTTCTGTTCGGGCTGTGTCCCAGATCGCCCGGCGCTCGCGCAGCTCCCCTAACTTCGCCCGAGCTGCATCCCAGGACGCTTGATGTCCACGCAACATCTCCAGCTCCTCGGCCTGAGCCTGCAGTTGGTCCTGCAACGAACCAACCTCTTGCTCCCTGGCCGCCAATTGTGCTTGCAAGGGTTGAACAACCTCACTTGCCCAACGGAGCTCGGCCTTGGTCTTCAGAAGATCCGCTTGCAGCTGCTCCTTGCGTCTCCGATCACAAAGCTGCGCATGCTCGGCCTGGGCGACTCGGTGTTGCGCTTGAATAGCCTCTGCGTTAGCTGAGACAATCTAGGCTTTGGAGGTCTCCAGCTTCTCCTGAGCCTGACTCAGTAAGTCCTAAAGGCCGATAAATTCCACCCTCAAGCTGTTTAGAGAGGCGTCGTCGAAAACCAGTTGGGTATGCCGGAGTCGGGCTTCAAGATCCTCCACCCGCCGCTCGGCATGATACCGGGCCTTGGCGTGACTCATCATGGATATGCACATGCTGAAGCTTTGGGCCCAAGACTACAAAAAAAAGATCTGGTAACGTCTTAATCGAAGAAAGTGTAAGGCACACAACAGCCCGTAAACACATACCTATGTGGTCGTAGCCATGAAATCATCCGCCCAGATGCTCGAGCCACCCAAGTTGCCCGCTCGCAAGCCGGCCAGAAACCGGTCTGCTACCGTACCATACAGCCGAACATCTTGTGACCGTATGGAGGCTGTGTCGCTCGGCACCGTCATGCTCATAAGCAAGTCAGATAGCGAGGGCAGCAGCATGTGCATCAGGCGCTCGTTCGCAGGCTCCCTCGACCGGGTCGGGGAAGCCTCCCCTGAAGGGGTAACGGCTGACTCCACCGGGAGCATTGAAGGAGAAGAAGGCGACAGCGCAGGGGAGTCAGTCATTGGCGCCTTGCCCTTTTTCCTTTTGCCGACTAAAAGAAGCTTCCGTTGGGTTGGCTGAGTCGAGCACGAACCCCTCACCCCAGGGGCGCCTCAGCAAACGACTCAGAGGTCGGGCATCCTCTGAGTCAGACCGGGAGATTTCCTCATCCTCAGGCGCGGAGGCAGGATGACGGGGGTGGGTGATTTAGAGCCAGAGAGAGTTGCCTCCTGCTCTGCCAACAACTCCGCATGTTGTTCCTGCTCAGCCCGCCGTTCGGTTGTGCGCACCTCTCGCTCTTTCATCAGCTTCAATATGCGTGCCTCCATCTCCGTGGGCTCCAATCCGTAACCCTCTTCGGGAGCAGCCGGATACATCATCACGGCTACCAGGCAAACAATGGTCAAGTGGCAGTAAAGAAACAAGGAAGAAGAAAAAATGCTTACCAAGAGAAGCAGGCTGGCGAAACAGCGCAGGGTTGAGTGTGAATGCGGACAGAACGTCCTCACACAATAAGGGCACGCTGGGGAAGTGCCGACCTCCGAGCACGGAGAGGGCAAGCTCGAATGGAGGGAATTTGCGGGAATCCGTATGATGAGGAGGTGGCTGAGGAAAGTTTAACTGAAAGTCGGTCGGCCAGGTCGTGGGCGCGACAGGGCGAATGTAAAAATACCGCTTCTTCCAACCCTTGTTGGAAGATGGAAGCTTAGAAAGGAAGGAAGTACCAGGACGGGCTTGGAAGTAGAACTCGCCCAACTCTTGCCTTTTCAGGCAGAAGAAATAGTAAAAGATATCGGCTCGAAGCGAAATCCGATATAGTTGAAAGATAATAGCCGACCCGCAGAGAAGGCGAATGGAATTGGGAGTTAACTGGGATAGATTAAAACGGAGGTAACGATAAACCAAGACGATGAAGGGGTGGACTGGGAAACGTAGCCTGGCTTGCAGGTGATCTCGAGAGATGGTAATGTAGTGTTCTGGAGGTTTTGCGGGTTGGTCGGAGGAAGCGGGCAGCAAGATATGATGGTCGGACGGAATGTGGAACTCTGCTCTAATCATGTCGAGGTCGCAGTGTTCAAGGACTGACCTCATGGTGACATACCAGGGAGCCGGGTCGCGAGATGAAGAGGCCATGTGGAATAAAAGAAGGAAGGAAATCTAACCAGGGAAGAAGTCGTCGGAGAAGAAAGACGAGACCAGAGGTTCCGCCGCAGCCCTAGCCGGAAACAGAAGCGCAGCACGCCGGTGTAAAAAGTGAAGAAGCGGTGGTAAAAGTAAAAACCTACTTATACAGCCTCGGGGGCTATAAGGACCGCCCGATGGCAGGCCACAGAAGAAGCGGCAGTTAGGGATAGTCGTTCGATCAGGCCCCTAGGGGCCCTGAAAACAAAGCATCTCGCGCACGACCTCATCATTCACCGGGCAGACGGCAAACGCCTCGTCGCTAGGAGAGGCAATGGAGAAAAGGCACGTGGGACAATCATTAACCGCGGGCATTAATGCGTAAGATTTCAATCTGCTCGGGTATCTCGGGCAGCAGAAGGCGAAAAGGCAGACGATGTGACATATCCGGCCGACCAGGATGCCTGCTCACCAAAGGCCCGTTGAGGGCCGCAAGAAGGGGTCGGACTGTCCTGGCGCGCTAGGCTTGCTTCAACAGACGACAGTCAAGTCAGTCAGACTCAACGCCTCCTTCGACTAGACTTGAGGGGGATGCTTCTGATCCCGACCTTGCCTATGGGTAAGTCGGCTCGCTCAGCCACCCAGCCTGGCGCCACGGAGGTCCAGCAAATGGATTAGCAAAGGCATCGCCCGGGGGGTCCTCGAGCCAGGAAGCCCCCCGGGGCACTATTCAGCCAACAACGGGCAAGGTCGGTCGGGCCGCCCCCTAGCCTCTCCTGGTCCGGTCACCTCGACCCGTTTCTCGACCTAGACCTAGGTCGTGCGCTCCAGTCGGACGCGTGACAGTCCACGCTCCCATCGCATCACATGGATCGGACACCCAACAGGGTCAGACAGGCATATCCTGGTAAACTCCCGACTCAGGACGTATTCTGCGCCTCAACACTCCTAGTCGGACGCACGGCTGCCCATGCTCCCTGGCCATTACCTGACCCGGTCCTCGGCACTCGGACCCGCCGGTCGGCACTCGGGGCACAGACTATTTCGTCCGTATGCCCCCTATGTCATCATATCCAGGGTATGACCCTGAAGTTGGGGTACTGCACACCTTACTCGTCTCTGACACATCTCGCGGCTAGACCGCCAATCCAATACTATCGTACTGCTTGAGCACCCCGCGTCCTGCGCACTGCTCCCTAGTGTTCTCATACAGGCTGATAGGTACTACACCCTAGTCTTGTCAATCACGGACAAGGGTTGTCAGCCCCCGCGGCTATATACACCCTTCACTCCACCTCCCGCAGGTATGCGTGCGCGAGCTCTCTCATCCACTATCGCATTTCATTTCAGCTCCACTATATTTCCTGCTGATACTGACTTGACCGTCGGAGTGCCTGACCGGGGAAACCCCCCGGCGGGCTTTGCTAATGGTCATCGGTTTGCAGGCGAAAGCCAGCTCGGAGCTAGATCAGCACCGTCCTGACCGCTCGTACCGTGGAGAAGGCCATCCAGCCCTTGGGACCGCCACCTCGCTTCGCGACAGGATCAAATGCAAATTTAAAAAATAATTAAAATAATATCATTTATAAAACAAAAAAGTGTTAATATTTGAAGCAATCAAATATTTATGTTAACACAGACATAGTATAGCAATAAAAATTAAAAGGAAACAAATACTAAACAACAAAACATGTTATGTTGCAATAGTTATGAAACATTCAAATATTTGTGTCTAAATAAAAATATTATAGCAACAAATCTAAAAGAAAATAAATACTAAACAAGCATGTCATAATACAAAACAAATATATATTTCAATATTCTTTAGGAATATTGATATATCTTATATCTTTAATCAAAATTTGCAAGAATATTGATATATGTTAGGTTATTAATATTCTTCAAGTACATTGATAAAACTTATATCTTAGATCAATATTCTTTAGGAATATTGATAAATTTTAGAACTTTATATTTTAAATTATAATTATATATTTATTAATAAATCAATATAAATTCAAGATGTGTTGCTTCACGAGCATCAACATAAAATTAAAAATTGCACTTGTTTGATAATATCAATATAGTATTAAAAGTTATACTTCATCAGGAGCATCAATATAAATTTAAGATTTGTACTACTTCTAAAACATCAATATTAAATCTAAATAATGCACTCCTTCAGCAACATTAATATAAAAATTAAAAGTCCGGCTTCTTAAGCATCAATGTAAATTTAGAATTTGTACTATTTCAAGGGTATAAATATTAAATTGAAATATTGATCTACTTTAGGAGTATTAATATAAAACTAAAGACATAAGAAAAAAAAATTAATTTTTTTTTTGGTTATTGCAAGAGCATCAAACATAAAGATTAAGATTAAAAATATCTATGAGTTCATACCGTAAAGAGTGCAAGTGCTAATAATGCATCATAATTTAATAGTAGAAGGAGGAAGAATTATCTTATTCGATAATTCTATCAAACAATTTTATTTATAAATTAGATGACGTGGATCAGGGATTCATAGTTCTATCCCTAACTATGATGTATTTTATAAATATTTTTTTCTCAAATAGGACGTGAACTTTAAGACGCTGAGCTTCTGGACCGCTTGCCATGAGCACTTTTCGATTTACCCTAACGTCCGGTGGAAAACTTCTGTAAAAATTAGAATAATTGCTTGAGATTGAAAAAATCTTGTTAATCGTAGATGATGTGGTATATAAATGGAAGAATACAATTAAATCAAATCAATAATTTATTATAACATAATTTAAGTTATTAATTCTTAAATTTTAGATCATTATATCAATTATGTGGCTACATTAAACTCAGTCCCTCTTACACTCTATTTGGAAAGGGGTAGAATTGAATTCCTTCGAGAATTGGAATTCAATTCCATCCTTTGGTATACATTTTCAGGGAGGAATTGATAAAGAATTGAATTCCAATTCCTTTCAAAACCCTCAAAACAAATCGGACCTCAAGAGGTTTGATTTGTGAAAGGAATTCCCCTGAAAATTTTAAATTACTAAATCGCCCCTCTCAAACAAAACAAATCAGCGTAGCTTTTCTCTCCTCCGCAGCCTTTTCTCTCCTCTTCTGAGCTCTTCTCCCACAGAAGCACAAATTTGTGCTCTTCTCCATAGAAGCGCAGATCTGATCCGCGCTCTTCTCTCACAGAAGCGCAGATCTGATCTGCGCTCTTCTCTTCTCCCATGGAAGCGCAACCCTGCTCTTCTCCCACATAAGCGTAGAAAATCCTCTCCCGTGCTCTTCTCACACTGCTCTTCTCCACACAACGTTTCCTTTCCGTGTAGCTATGCTCTTCTCTCGCAGAACCAAGATCACTGTTGTCGTTGGCCACTAGATCTCAAGCACAGTTCGTTTTCTCTTTTTTTTCTATTTGTTTATGGTAGTTTGTTTTCGATCCAAGCAATAATTGATCCTTATCATCCAAACAATAATTGATCCTTTCTGTGTTGGCTTGCAACTTCTTTGTTCTATGAATTTTTAGAATTCATTGACTACCTTTGCAATAAGCTTATCTGTACTATTGATGAGAAAAAGTTCATTTTATGGAGAAAGACAATTGCTAGTCCTGACATGAGTTACCCTAAGTGACAAGGTGAGGTATTCTGCAAAAGTAGCATTGTCTAGTGTCTACGGTGTTTTGTTTCTGGCCATAGCATAATTCGCTTCGTAGTGTGATGTGTGAGATTTTATGAACACTTTCTGGAACAGAGAATATGGGCAATGACCGATATGTAAATTATCTTTTCATGCATCACCACTTGGATACCAGTTTAGTGATAGGTAAAGATTTGTGTCCCATTGAAGGTAAATATATGGAACGATCTTATAAAAATTTTCTTCGTTTTTGACATTTTGTGAAGCTTGACAAGGCCAGTTCACATCTTAATTCAACTTTCTAGTCATGATTTTACAGATTGCCTTTGAACATTTGCAACTTTAGTTTTGTCATTTTTAGATACTACAACTTTGTTACCATGAAAATTGAAAGACTTACATTGTAGGTAAAATGAGGCAATTTGAAAAACATGCAATCTTAGCCATAGATGCTTATGCGAGTTATTTAGCTTGCATGCAGTATATGACTCGACATGTGTCTCGTATCGAAAGACCACCTACTCAATCACAATGATATAATAGAGATCAAGTGCGCCGAGAATTGATGGCTCAATTAGAAGTACATTATAACTCACGCTCTGTAATACGTATGAGTTATGATGCTTTCACTCGATTAGGTGCAATACTTCGTGGAAAAGGACTTCTGAGGGATAATTAATATAGTTTTGTTGAAGAACAAGTTGCTAAGTTTCTACATATTTTAAGTGGTCAAACACGTGTTCGATCAGAAAGTTTCTTCTTTCGTCGGTTTACCGAGACCATTAGTCGTCATTTCCACCAAGTTCTTAGAGCTTTAATAACTCTTCAAGATCAAATGTTAGTCCAACCGAATGGTTCTACTGTCTCACCACAAATACTCAACAGTGGAGGACGATTCTATCCATACTTTAAGGTATTTTTAATACAAATATTGTTTGGAATTTATTTTTATAATGACACATAATAATGATTACTTGTTTATGTTGAAACTTTTAGAATTGTATCGGTGCAATAGATGGAACACATATCCGAGTTAAGCTTTCAAAAGAAGAAGTGTCAAGATATAGAGGAAGGAAAAACTATCCTACAATGAATGTATTGGCAGCTTGTACTTTTGACTTGAAATTCACATACGTATTACCTGGGTGGGAGGGATCAACTTCGGATTCAAGAATTTTAGATAACGCGTTAAGTAGAGAAGATAATCTACATGTTCCTCAAGGTATTAAGGTTTTAATAAATTTGTTTCAGGGCTATTTAAAATTTTTCAAAATCTTTTTATATAAATATTTTAAATTCTATTTTTAGGTAAGTTCTACTTGGCCAATGTTGGATATATGTCGAGGTCAACATTTATCACTCCATATCGAAGCACCCGATATCATTTGAAAGAATATTCTTGACATCCCCCTGAAAACCCAAAAGAGTTATTCAACTTAAGACATTCTTCGTTACGCAATGCAATTGAAAGAGCTTTTGGTGTTTTGAAGAATAGGTTTCCAATATTAGCAGAGATGTCTAGATATCATATAAAGACAGTGAGTGAAATTGTTTTAGCATGCTGCATCTTGCATAATTTCTTAGTGGATTTTGATCCATATGAAGAAATTATTGCACAAGTTGATAGGGATCTCATGAATAATGAGTCTGAACGTGGACTTGCTAATGGAACAATTACTAGAGGTGAAGATGGAATAAGAGGGGAAATTTTGAGAGACTCTATTGTCGCACAAATGTAGAATGATTATACTTCTCAACAATATTGATTTTTTTTGCATGTGTATTATTGTTGCTCCCAAACATGGAATTTTTGCATGTGTATATATTGTTGTTGTCGCACAAATGTGATTTGATTTATTAGTTGTTTTACTTTAATTTTATTGCAATTAGTCCATTGCTGTGTTTTAATTTTATTGTGTGGAACTTTATTAAAATGTCCAACTTCCAACAGTTGTAGTATAAATAATTACTTGGATCTCAATGGTACTGGATAATTTTATTGCATGTACTTTAGGTGACGATATGGATGATGAGAAAGTTTTTGAGGTGGAAGGAGGAAATGGTTGTAATGCATACTTCAGTGGACAACATAAATGGATGGTGTGATGCTTGAAGTTCTTAGGGAGCAAAAGAAATTGAATTGAAAAGTGGAATAAGATGGAATGATTCTTCTAAAACATTTGAGGCTCCTTTAGAAGTGTGAAAATCTCTGATAAAGGTATTTCATTTCCTATAATATAGTTGGTAACTTCTTCCTTGCACATGCTTGTTTACGAACTTTCTTGTTGTGATTTCCTTTTGTTATAGGTCAATCCAAGGTTCAAAAATATTAAAGGAAAATCCCTTCATCACCTGGATATTCTCAGAGAGATATATGAGAAAGATGTAGCAACCGGAGCTCAAGCCGAGAGTGCTAAAGAAAAGGTACAAAGATGGGAAAGGGAGGATGCTAATATTAGTATTGATGAAATTGATGAGATGCAAGCAAACAATCAGGTTTATTTGGAGAATTTTTCTCCCTTTGATTATGAAAGTATGCCATCAACACCAGGATCACAATTTGGAGCATCAAATCCATCTGTACCTGATACTTCAGTTGCGAAAGGTAAAAAAGAAAAGCACCAATGGCAAATGAGTACTCATCCGATTTAAAATAGGTGTCTTCGACGACGAAAGATATTGCACAAGCTATTTTAAATACAAGCACTCAAGTTTGGAAGTCTACAGAAATATATGAAACAGTAGCTAAATTGTGTTTGGAGGATGACAAACTTTTTGATATTGTTGAATGACTTAATGAACATCCTAATCTTATTGGAGCCTTTTTTGGTTTCCTAGAAGAGCTACGCTTGCGATGGTTGGCTAAAAAGTTATGTTGGTGATTGTTATGTGATGTTGAATGTTGAATGGAATTTTTACCCCCTTTGAAGATAATACAATTCATCTGTGATGTTAGTTATGTGATGTTAATATGCCCCCTTTAATATTGGAAATTTCCCCCTTTGATTGTTATGTGATGTTAGTTATGTTAGCCCGCCAGCCTCTTTCAAGGAAAGTTCCTGTTTCATCTTCCGAGATAAATCCATACAGTTGACAAACTATTTTAAACCTGGTCCACTTTGGAAGCTTGCAGACTAAATCCCACCTTAGTCTCTTTTATTAGATTGTTATATGGTTTTGTCTCTTTATCCACAGATTGTACCTGAAGATACAATCACTAAAAGTCTTGATCAAATTGAGGTTACTAATTGGTGCAGTGGAAATATCTGCATTATATAAAAGAGAAGTTTATGCATGTTTAGGTTACTTGTCTGTGCTTTCTTTGTTGTCGAGGTAAATTCTTTCCTCTTTTTTATATTGATCTTAAGAAATATGGTGTTTGTTGATTGCTACAGTATGCTTAATTTTTTGATTTATTAAATTTATATTACCATTCTAGTTGTTCAACGAACAATCTTTTTTCAATATGTTCATGTAGTTCACACAAACATTCAATTCTTTTAGCTAAAGGAGAATTCAAGCAATTGCACAATGTTTAACCAGTGCTTTGTTATGCTATTGGTTGTGCATTTAGCCTACAATGAATAAACAATCTTCAACAAGCCAAGTAGCCATGTTGAAATACCCTTGAATTGTATTCCCTTTAGCAGAAGGAGAATATGCAATTGAAAATTTAGATTCATCCACAAATTGAACACAGCACCCAAATGCACTTGGTAAGTAGCTGGTAGCAGACTAACAGGAGACAACATTGAGACATCCTCAATTCTTTTATGTCACTCCGAATGCGAAGGATAACTTCGGTCGAGACTTGTTCTTGCCTAACAGCTTCATCTGATTGGTGAAGGATGTTAACAAGAGAATTATTCCTCACATAAAGCAATAAAATGTTGAGTTGGAGATATTCTGATTGGTGAAGGATAAAATGGTAAAAATATAATAATTTAATTCAATTCTGATTGATTCCAAATCAAAAAATTCAATTTAATTCTATTTTTTACTAATTCATTCCAAACATGAAAATTGAATTCAATTCCGGATGAAATTCAATTCAATTTCTTTACATAAAAAATTTCTAAATAGGATGTTAAGGTTCCATGAGGCCTAGGCGGAAAAAAAAAACAAAACAAAAAAGCCTTTAATAATTTTTTTTCATATTAAAATTTTTCTTCATCATTTGTCAATAATTTTTAGGCGCAATCAAGCCCATTTAATTTTATAGTTTAATGTGTAATATGTAACGACGAGATCTTGTTAAACACACGGTTGAATATTGTCGAATCTCAAATAATCGATCTAGTTCTATTGAAATTTTTCATCGGTCATTAAGATAAATTAAAAAGCACTTATGACGGACTCTCTAGAAGTCTAACATCCTAGTATTCGTGTCCTATTTAAAAGAAAAATTCTTACAAAATATATTATAATTAAGGATCGAATCGTGGATACCAAAGATGATAATTAGTCCTGCTTTCGTTTATCATAATCTCGAGGGCTTAATGACATTATCTAAAATCTCGAAAAAGTATATAATTTATTCAGATAAATCCATTTAAAAACTTGATTATGCATTTAAAAATATATAATAATATAATATTAAACCAGATAGGTACACTTAAAAATATTAAAAATCTATGATTCTACGTTCATATTTTAAGATTTTTTAAGTGGGTTTGTGATGATAGCAACATGATATTTTGCTGAGAAATTTTTTTATGCAATTGCTAATAATCTATTTTTCTCACTGAGTCCATTCCATTCATAATTTATCATTTATATAGAATCATAAAGAACAATTTTAAAAAAAACGAAAAAAAATATTATTCAACACGGGAGGAGAAGAACGTCCTCTAAAATAATCATCGACGAGGGAAGAAAATAATAGAGCATTATGAGAGAATGAGATCATCGACAGATTATCTAATTATAAAATGGGATAGAAAAACAGAAATTGGATCTTATATTGTAGCAGTAGATAGAATTTGAGGAGAATATAATTAATATGGAATTAATTGATATGTGGAATGGGTAAATGGGGAGCGGAAATTGAAGCATCATTGGTGGGAAACTTTCGGTGGTTGGTAAAAATTTATGTGAGACCGAATCGATTTTTTGAGGTTGAAAAAATTTCATTAAAAAAAAAGAACTATGATAGAGAGCGTGAAATTATAACGTGAAATTTAATGTGAATGACGTGATATTTTTCGTGTACACGTCTGATTGCCGCTTGAACACCGATGGTGGCTTCCGGCCACCGTCTCGAACAAAATTATAATCTGGGGTATATAATGAATCCGTCAAAGATCATTATAATTAGATTGACATTTTATTTATGTTAAATTTCATGTTAAAAATTTAGATTGTCTATTATTTTTATTTCAATCATTGGAGCAAATCGAAGCGTCACATGGACGCGCCACGCGATGCAACATTGGTGCAGTGCTGTAGTCCGATGGAATAGTACGATGTCTAAGGCATATGTAATAATCTCCAATGATTAAAATTATCAATACATTTTTTTATAATTTTTAATATGCTACATTAATGTCACATCATAAACATAGAAATCTATTATTCTCTTCATTTAATATTTTAAATAATTAAAATCTTTAATTTAATTAATTAATTTTTTAAATTAGTTAATTAATTAATTTATCAATTTTATTTAATATTTTAAATAATTATGATGTTTAATTTAATTTATTTATGATTTTAATTAGTAAATTAATTAACATGATTTTTAATTTAATTTAATTTATAATTTTCATTAATATTTGATTATATTAGAATTTTTAATTTAATTATAGTCATATATATATATATTTATTTATCAAATATATTTATTTTTAAAATAAATAAATATAATTTAAAACATTACTATCTATTTATTAAATAAATATTGTAATTATTTATTTTTAAATTTTTTAGTTATTTTAAAATGTAAAACATACAATATTATTGTATTATTTGTTATTGACTGCACCTCCCAAAGAAAATAATAGGATTGAAAATATAAATATGTTCTTGAAATAAAAACCTCAAACCTAATGCCCATAATAATTTAAACTTTTTTTTTTCATAACTTTTTCTAAAATACCCTTAGCCATTAAAGATTCAATAAAAGTACAGTGCTAAATTATCAAAATCTAGCCCATCAATTTTTTTTTAAAATAATTTTTAATTCATTATTAAAGATGTCTAACACATAATTATATCTTTCATATTTATTTTTATATTAAATTATATCCTTTACTATTTATTTTCATATTAAATTATATTCTTACCTATTTATTTTCATAAAATCCATTATAAATTTTTTATAATTTTTAGGATCATTATTAAAGGTATTTAAACTCATTTATATTTTTTTCCTATTTATTTTCATATTAAATTCTATATTTATTTTTTACATTAAATTAATTTTTTTATTTATAGAAAAATCTATTATGATGGGTCAGATTTTGACAATTTAGATTTATCGTTAACAAAAATATTCATTCATTTAAATTTTTTTTGTAATAATAATTGCCCCAGTTTTATTGAGCCCTACGCATAGGCCATAGGCCCAGGCTTGGTTAAACTATATTGATTTCGGAATTAGTTTCAAAATTTAATTTTAATTTATATACCAACCGAGTTTATTTAAAATATTTTTATATTTGCCTATAATTAAAATTGAATTTTCTTAATTAAGTTTTGTTTTCCGGCACGACTGGGAAAACCACACGAATTAGGCGCACGTGACTCCGCGCACGTGGGCGTGTCTCGACAAGCACCGGGCCGCTGCATGTCTCAATTCGTGAAGTAATTCGTGAGATCATATCAAAGGTACGACATTATAATAATACTCTTTCTCTCTCATCATTTCTTACGGATTAAATCCTTCTCGCCGTCGCACAATCTCCATCTGATCCCGCGAGATTTCCAGGTCGCATCGATCGATCCGCCGTGCTGCTATAAATTAGTCGAAGAATCGGATGGTAGCGACGTAGCGTACGCCGGTTTCCTTCCCTCGCCTCCTTCACGTTCGGGTCTTTTGATGGGCAAACCCTAAGGGGAGGAGCAGGAAGACACCTTAATCCAATGTTCTCGCGGTGGGACTTCTCGCGGTCGAGCGTGATCAAGCGCGTGTGCAAGTTCCTGCTGAAGAAGAAGCTTGGAGAGGTGATTTTGGGCGACATCGACCTCGATCAGCTCGATGTCCAGCTCGGCACCGGCACAATCCAACTCTCCGACCTCGCGCTCAACGTTGATTTCCTTAACCAGAAGGTGATCCAAACGATATTCCTTTCTCATGCGTTCTTAGCGCCTTCGTGTTTCTATCTTTGCTTGCTGATTAGCAATTGATTGGGAGGTTGTTGGTTTATTTGTTCATTCGTTTATATTGTTTTCAATTCTTCTTCCACTATCCAGTTCCTGTACAAAGGAACTAATTTGTTACTGGAACTTTACATTTCGTTGATTTGGACGTTTGTTATTATCTCGCAGAAATTTCGACAGTTTCTTTTGGTTTGGTTTGTCTGCTTATTATTGCAGGATTGGCAAATCCCAGTGCATTTGTTATAAGAATTATAATCTCAGGTTTCTGCATATAACCCTAGTGATAGTAATTTTCTTCCCTTTATATAGAAGAAAGTGAGAAGTTCCAGGTTGTGGATTTTCTCTACATTGACTCGAGCTGGATGATTGTTGTTGGGTGCACCTTTTCAGATTTTTTCCTTGGGATAAATCCTTTCGAAAATTATTGCACGTTTGTTGTTGGATCCACTCAAGATTAGTCATTGTTTGAAAAAAAAAGGTTATCTTGGCTGATCAGCATAGTACTTGGTCATTTCATGGCAACAGATGAACTAGGTTGAACTTTTAGGTTGGAAGATTTTGTAAATGCCATAAAGATTCTATTACGAAGAACCTAACTCAGCAAGTAGCATTTAGCTATTGCGACCTTCTTTGAGTTATTTCATCTTGATGAAGTGAAATTTTTTCCTTTTTTGTTTGTATTTCAACATTGTTTTTGTCTTTCTTTCGAGGGGAAATGAAGTCTAATTACTGGTTTAGTTCCTTCCAGATTTACGTTCTTTTAACTTTTTTTTTATGTATGTCTTATTGTTGATTCCTTTATTTATAATCTATGATCTACCTTTGTTTCCCATTTCAGATTGCTGGTGCACCAATTGTGGTTAAAGAAGGATCAATAAAGTCTCTATCAATTAAAGTCCCCTGGAAACTGAGGAATTGTGAGATAGAAATTGATGAGATTGAGCTTGTGCTTGGACCATTTAATGGGGGCTGTGCTACTCAGGCTAATGCTGACAGTTCATTGCCACATGATTGCCAACATCATATGAATGACAATCCTGATAGGATTGAGCATGAGATTGCTCAGGATTCCCATGGTTCTATCCCTGTAGACATTCATGAAGGAGTTAAAACAATTGCCAAAGTTGTGAAATGGTTTCTTACTAGCTTTCATGTCAGACTAAATGGGGTTATAGTTGCATTTGATCCTCAGTCACATCTGGATGAAAGAAGAGACAATTCCCGTAGGCTTCTAGTTCTTCGAATTAAAGAAACTGAGTTTGGAACTCATCTTTCAGAAGATTCAATGACTAAGTTAACAAACTTCATGAAATTCCAAAATGCTAATGTTGAGTTTCTTGAAATGGATGATATAGACGAAGGCATGGAGGTTGACAATGTTACAGGGAGAGGCCTTAATGGAAGGTTCTTGAATCATGGTACCACTTCAATTTTGACTGGGGCAGATGGTGGGTTCTCAGTGGCATTAAACTTGAGCATTCCATGGAAGAATGGCTGTTTGGATGTGAGTAAAGTTGATGCGGAGGTTTCAATTGACCCAATAGAGTTAAGGGTCCAACCCAACAGTATTAACTGGGCGATAGCTATATGGAATTCTCTCAAGAACACCAAAGCATCTGAACGTGCACACTATCATAAAGTTTCAAATTCATTTAACTCCACTTATAGAAACCATACAGCTATGACAAATACTATCTATTTAGATGTTGATGCTGATACACTCATGAGGGATAGTGAACTAAGAAGTGTGTTTTCTGCAATCACTCCAGAAACAGTTCCTGATGCTTTGCTTATGAAGACAAACTTCATTCATGATTGGGTCCCACAACATCTTTATCAAGAAGATCCTAGTAATATGGTGCCAGACCTAAGTGCAAGGTTTGTTTCTTAATTTGGATGATTATTGCATAGAATTACAGGGCAGTATGGTTCATCTCATTATACATCTCCCCTCTCATTAGTCATCATCTTAGCAATGCGACTTGATCTAAGATTGTTATTTAGACTTGCAATTAGCAATTGTTCTGTTGCTGTGGTTAGTGTGATCCTCCTTTTTTTCATTCATGTTGACTTATCTAGTTTCGTGAAATATATCAATCTCATATCTCTCGTGCATATGTTGAGTTGTCAAAATTAAGTCCCTTTAATCAAATTATTAACTATTAGATGATCATAACTAAACTTACTATAAAAAATTTATGGAAAGAGTCTCTTGATCCTCTTGATAGATATCCAAGTTGACACTTCAGCACTCCATCACTTTGATTCATTGAGCTTAGATAAGATTCATTGTTCAGATAATCTGTTTGAGGGATGTGAATCATAAACGGATATGCATACACTGAATTTTCTCATTATTTTTGCTGTTCTTATTTTCTTACAGCCTTCTTGTTAATTGCCATTTATGATGCTCTTATTCAGTGGCAAAGCAAATTATCAATCTATTCATTCAATGTCTTCATAATTAGAATTATAATGGGTTCAACAAATTATCATTTTATTATATAAATTCCTTGTTTATATATTTCAAGAAAGTGGGGGTTAAATGACTATTTCCCATAATGTGATTCCGTTACTGCTTTTTTATGTTTAGTTTTTTTTTCTATCATAATTTTCATTGTGAGTGATCTCTGAATCAATTATGATTATGTTCTGCAGCATTGATCAATTCTTTGAATGTTTTGATGAAATAAGTTCTCAAGGGTACTCAAGTACCGGAAGTATATGGAACTGGACACGTTCTGTTTTCAATGCAATATCTGTTGCATCTAATCTTGCTTCTGGGATGGGCGATGTTGCTAAAGGTACTTTCTAATTTCTATTATTCAATTAACTTTCACTCAATAGTTTAACTTATAAATTTTGTGGCTATAAAACAAGTTTAACTCATATATCAACATTTCAAAACATTTTGGTCTCGTGAAGACATCAACATTAAACTTTGACGAAGATTTGCATCATCCAATGATAAAAGTTCTATCAAAATTACAAAAATGAATGTTTAGCAGGAAAATAACATTCTTAATGTGACCATGAATGATATTTTTGTTGTTGGCCCAATTTATGAATTTTCCAGTTCTTCTAAATGGATGAGAAATCTATGCCCTTATTTTCTTCTAACTTGTATGAGAAAATAACTTTATGAGTCTTTACAACAATACAAGTGGTCTTTATATAGATGCAAAGAGTTGTAGAGTTTTAGGCCTACACAACCATCCATCACAGAACGATGAGAGATCTCTTAACATTATTCAACCATCCTATATGGGATAACATCGTGGTTTCCACTTATGTAGTCAGATTTTTTAATATAACTAAAACTAACTATTTAGTAATGTTAGACTATAATTATGGAAAATTTTCAGGATTTAGTAGATCTATTGGTAGCCTAAGTGAGCTGTATATAGGTAGGTTTAGACTAGATACATATGTTCTTCTCTTCCTAACCATGATATTGAAGCCAATTGTTTACTTCTTTTTTCAATCTCTCTTCTCATGTTGCTATCCTCCAATCTTTCAAAATGCAGCCCAACCTACTATAGTGTTATGCTTATAACAAGGACCAAATAATCGGATCATATGTTTGATCTATGAGTCTACTTTTTGGTTGCTTTAGCAATAAACATCTATTAATTTAGGGCACTGCAATAGAACAAATGCATTAACTAGATCTTTTTTCTCACTGTTTAATCACACCAGTTGTATAATAATTGGCAAACCATCTATTTGCATCTGTTTTGATTCAGAACAACATGTGGAGACTAGTTTACGAGCTGCAATAGCTGGTATCAGTGTCATTGTTTTCCTTGGTGATGATCAGAATTATTTATGTAGTTCAAACAATTTATTTGAACCATTATTGGATGAGATAAGTTCTAGCTCAATAAGCTGTCCTTCGTCGGCAAATATTGCTGTTTCCAGATCAAACAAAGTTGCTCCTGTTGATAACAAGATGCATCACATTGAAGCGAAGTGTCATAATTTAGTTCTAGAATTCGAGGTGAAGGTTTCTCTTCCACTCCTTGTTATGCTTTACCTTTCAGTATTTGACAATTCTAGTACCTCTCAATTGTATGCAAACTAATTTGAGATATTTGATGAAGAGAACAGACTTATTCTGGAAATACAAAATTTAGTGCATCAGTGGAACGTGTCAAAGTTGATGCATACTATGATGTTCAAAGACATTCCACAGGCTTTCTGTCAGGTGGTGACCAGAATACCTCCAATGAGCAATTGTTTCTAAACCACCATATAAAAGAAAAAATCCAAGATTCTCTTCCTCCATTTCCTTTTTGTATATCAGATTGTGATTCAGATTTGGCTGGGAAGGATAATACATTGGGTGGTATAAGTCGCTTTAGGTTGTTTGAGTCATTTGGCAATTGCAGCTGTAAGTTGAATGCCAACCCAAAAGACTCAAATGGCTTGATGGCTCTGACATCCTTTGTCGTCTATTTCCCACCTTTCATTTTGTGGTTTCACTATAATCTAGTTGACGTGCTTCTGTACCTCTTTAAACAAGTAAATCACTCAAAGATAAACAATCAAACCAAAGATGTTCAATCTGATAAGTTATGTGAAAGGACTACTATCTCATCTTTTGAAGTTGCTAAAACTGACACCTCTTCTATTGAAAGTGTGCCCCCAAGAACATTTCTTCAAGGAAATTTAATTCTTCCTCAGTTTAGGATAATCATTTGTTTCCCGCCAGAGTATTACGGAGATTCTCGGAGCTCTTCCCTTTTGGGTAAACTCATTGTACTTGAGCATTCTACACCTTTAAACCCTAAAGAAGCTTCAGATTCCTTTTCTTTTCCAAATGTATATTCTGCACGGGATCAACCATCCATGTCTTCCAGTTCAATTCACTTGAGTACACAAAACTTGGATGTTTACTTGGTTGAATCTTCAAAGGAAAATGGTTGTGATGGCGGAGTTTGCACTCCAGAAAAACAGTTTTTTTCTTCTGTGAAGATCATATCGATTAGTGGGATAAAAAAGGATTCATGTTCTGGAATTACTATGCTTTGGCAACAGGGTTCAGTGACTGGTAGTTGGATGGTAGACCGTGTTTGGAGTTTGGCTGTATCACGTGATCAAAACAGAAATAAAATTATTGGAAAAGGATCAGAGTTTTCCTCTATAACTGATGCAGATGACCTTGAGGAGATACACTGTACTATTCGCCAGGAGTTGATTCTTAATTCATCCTTTTTTTTGCATATTCGGTTGTGTTGTGTATGGATCAATCTTGATAATCATGATTATAAATCTTTGACATGTTTGCTAAATAATGTCATTGATGGATTTTCAAAGGCAACGATTGGGATGGACAGTAATATAAACACTGATATCATGAAGCAAAATACAGCAGTCACTACCACCGCATCACAAGCATCTGTTCTTGTGAAGTGTGATGTCATAGATGCTTGTATTAGATTAAATGAAACACTCGAGGTTAGTCACTTAATACAAAAGGAGCTACAGGGATTATGGGATTGCTTTAGACTGAAAATTGACAAGTTTGAGTTGCTTTCTGTCTCAAACATTGGTGGAAGTTTGGCACAAATTATTTATGGATCAATCACAGAGAAGGTGATTTGTGGGGTTCTGTCTTTAATGAGGATAAATCTCCTACTGTTGCACATGATCAAAAATATTCTGAAGTTATACCAGATATATGTCTATTAACCTTACGGAATTCTGCAATGAAACGGGGTAATGGTGAAGGTGCTAATGCATTGACTTTTGGTCTTGCTGGTACTGCTATAACTAACATGTGGAATCCACTGTTACAACAAAGTTACACATCCATTATTGTTCGATGTGGGACGATTATTGGACCTGGTGGTCGGTTAGATTGGATTAGTTCTATATTATCATATTTCAATTCATCTGATAAAGAGAGAGAGAATTTGGAGAATGATGGAACAAAATATAAAGTGCTGTTTTTCTTGGATTTGGTGGATGTTGCTTTGGGTTATGAACCCTACGCTACAGCACACTTCATTGTTGGCAGCAAAGATCCTGACATCAGGCATAATTTTGATTCGGAACCTGACATAGAGAAAGACACTGCAGTCACAGCATGTCTTTTGGCTGCTTCATCCTTGAGCCTCTATAATCATACTAACCCAGATTCAACCATCGATTACAATATTCATCTGAAGGATGTAGGCTTTCTTATTTCTGAATCACATGTTTCCACGTTGGATGTCGATGGTTATTCTATAGGCTATGTTCAAAGGGCGGGATATTCAAAAATTGCTCAGGTTTCCATTCTGCAGGCTATATTAAGAATTAGAGGGCTCTTCTGGGAACTTGAATTTTCTGAATCACATGTCAGTCTAGAATCTTGTAGCGACACAACATCTAGCCTTTTCCGTTTGATTGCTCAGCTTCAGCAGCTTTATGCACCTGATGTTGAAGACTCTTTGATGCACTTGCAGTCTCGGTGGAATAGAATGAGAGATGTCTCAAGCAGTTCTTTGCTGTCAACTAGTTATCAAGAGGAGCCTACGTGTGGGTTATTGGATGGCATCCTCGAGAATGCTTTTGAATCCAATCCGACCTCTGATTTTTGCAGCATGACTCATGTTTCACACAAACAGCACAAGCTAGAGGACATATTAAAGTCTGGAACCTCTATGGATTCTGCTGCTGCTGATTCATCTTATAGTAAAGGAGTGGGTATGTTTTTAGACAAAGCTGTTATGCCTCAGGTAATTGAGAGGTACTATCCACCTGACATGCTTCCATCAGCCCAGTCGCCCTCCATCAATCATTATCCAGTTGAACAAGACAAATGCACACTGGATATTTTGACTCATAGAGACACTGAATATAAACAAGGTGGATGGTATGTTGATGATGGCTTTATGATTGTTGAAGACCATATTTCAACAATGCAAAGTCAGCCGGAAGGAAATTCTCTTTTTGAAGGAGAATTTGGATGTGAAAATATTTCCACTGCTGATGATTGCCCACCGAAAGGGAGAATACTTCTTAAAGATATGGAAGCAAGTTGGTGCATGTATGCTGGACTTGACTGGGCTAAATCAAAGGGAATTGATGGAAGAGATAGGAGCACATTCTTGGAGCTTAATTTGGTAGGGTTGTATCTTCAATATGACATATATCCTGAAGGTGAAATTAATGTATCAAAGCTCTCTCTTACAATCCAAGATTTTAATCTGTATGACAGAAGCGATGATGCACCTTGGAAGATGGTATGGACTTTGTCTTGGCTTTCTATTACCTTCAATTGTAGTCTTAACACTAGAAATACTGATTAAAGGAACTGACTGAATTCTGAATTATATGTTACTAATGTTAAGGTTTTAGGCAACTATCATTCAAAAGACCATCCAAGAGAATCCTATGCTAAAGCATTCAAATTGAATTTGGAAACTGTAAGGCCCAACCCAGTCACACCTTTGGAGGATTGCAGGTGATTGTCAGATGCTTTGTTTTATACATTTATTATATTTATTAGATCGTGTAACAGTTTTCTCACTTATGTTTAATATTACTTATTTGTAGTGCTAGTAATTGCTTTAGAAAATTGGTTAAGTTACTCAAACTTGCAAAGCAGGACATCCCTAATTGCTGACAAAACTTTGATATACGTCATTGCTAAATTCACACAGATAACAATATAACCTTGCATGTAACTTGTTTTATCTGCTTATTATTAAAGAATGATGAAGGATCATGAAAGTTCATAAAAATACCTATATAATGAATTAAATCCTAATTCTTCTCCTGCATTGTGTATCCATGCTATTTGTTGAATTCATCAGTGCTCATATTTTGGTGTTTTCAGGTTACTTCTTGAGTTTCTGCCTCTTCGGTTGCACCTTGATCAAACACAACTAATTTTTCTCACCAATTTTTTTGGGAATGAGTCGTTTGATGATTCCTCTCCTAGTTCACCTAATATTTTGGATGGGTCTGATACGTCAATATCAGTGAGCCGAAGGTCTGGAAAGCCACTAGTAGTGGAGGAGGCTCTACTTCCATTTTTTCAGGCTAGTTTTTGAAACCATTAATCCTGGTGTTGGCAATTAGGTTGTGACTTAATTAGAATGATTTGCTGACTTTTTTTTTTAAATTTTAGTTCGCATTTCAAAGGTAAAGTATAGCTTCTTTATTAATCTTGGATAATGAATTAAAAGATTTGAACATTAGCAATATACCTCTTATATAAAGTTCAGTAGAAGTGTAAGATTCCTGATCAAATAGTTGGGCTCATGGCTGTTTGTTGTCATTGTTGCTCATGAAATGGTTAACCCCTCAACTTTGTATGGGATCTAACTTCATGTTATAATGGTGTTGCCATTGTTAAAACTAATCTATACATAGTTGGAAGAAGGAATATGATGCTTATCTTTTCATTCAAGAGTTTATGATGCAAACATTATCATCAAGTTGTGTTCTCCAACTATTTGGGGTCAGCCAAAAGTTTGAGATATGCATGAGAAAATAAAGAAAAAATTGTCGTCTTTTCTGCAGTAGTACTTCAACAGATCTAACCTCAAAATTATTGTCATAATGAATTCAACATTAACATATTATTTTAAAGCCATAATTAATCAATTTTGGATCTGGCCAACCAGTTATCTCCTGATATAGTATACCACTAAGTAGCCTGAACACATATTGGCCAGAATCAAATTCTATTTACAACTTGGTTTATTTGATTTATTCTTTTCTCCAAGTAAATAACCTTGAAGAAGTAAGTTTGAAAACAATCAGGAGATGAATAATTAGTGCTTCTATGTCGGATTTGGATCAAGCTTCTAGATTAGTTACTCAGCCTTTACTGGTCACTAGATGTTGGCATATCCATTACTTTTTCAGGTTGTGTTGAATATTTCTTAAGTTGGATATTGGAAGCCAGGTTTTAATTATTTTCTGATGCCATTAGCTAATAATTGGTGTTACTTGAATTGACATTCCAACTAGTAGTGACAAAGACTTTGTTTCTGTAAACAACAAAAATAGTTTCTGGCTATATTATGTGGTTATATGATTTTCTGCCCTAATGTTAGTTACAATAGCAGTTTTGTGTTAATCAGTGTTCTACAAAAACTGCTTCAGCATTTTTTGTCATGCTCCTATTCTTTGGAATTGTTACAAAGTGCGATTATGTGCTATGATATTTGGCAATAGTGGCAAGCCTCATCATGTCTGATCTTTTCTAATCTCTCTCATTGTAGAAATGTGTTGTTAAGCCCCTGATTGTACGTGTTGATTATATCCCTCGTCATTTTGACCCAGCTTCACTAAGAAGAGGAAACTATGCTGAACTTCTCAATTTAGTTCCGTGGAAGGTATTTTTTACTAACTTAAGGTTGTTTTTTCATTCTTCCATTATTATGACTTGAAGAGACAACTGTAGCTGGTCCTTTGGTAGTATACTTGGAGAAATGATGTTTTACTAAGGTGTCTCGAGGGATTACGATCACTGCTCCCTTGAGGCGGGGTTGAATTGTTAGCATCCATTTTGACCTTCCAGTTTTAACCCTCAGGTTGCCATTAGGCAGTTCATTATGAATTGTATTTGATTTCTACCTTTTGATGCAATAAACCATAACTTTATAAATGTCATTTGGAAGATCCAATCAGACATAATAGCTGCAAGCCTGCAAGACAGATAAATAAAAATTGAACTCATAGGATCATTTCCCTTTTCTTTTGTTACACTCGTGTTGCTTTATTGAATAGACTTACATAATGGAATCAGTCTGTTTCCCTCCATGCAAAATTTTGTTGCTTGAACTTATAATAAGTTCCTTGACATCTCAGCTTGTTTTGGTTCTATGATAGTGTATGATAGGACAAACTTGAATATCTACTGGAGGTCACACGTACATATGTAATTTTGTGAAAGAATTTTCTCAATTAATAGTTTTGGGATAACAAAAATTTAGTATATATTGGAGGTTGAAGAACTCACTTAAATGGTGAAGATGTTTTGTTTGGAAGTGGTTGACATTGGGTTCTGCACAAGTGTGATAGAGATGTTACATGTTATGCACAAGCATGAGAGTGAGAAGGATATTGCATACATGTTTTATGTTCATGCTACCGTATTTAAGATTGAAATCAGTCATATCTATTTGGGTCGTTGCATCGCGGAACTTTTCAGGGATTGATAAATGATATTCTCAAAGACCTGATGAGTGGGGATCTTGAAATGCAGATCCCACACGTCATACCTGTAAAGGTGATAACAGAGTCTAATTTGTTTGTCAAGATATCCTGTCTACTACAGAATAATTTGAACCCCCTTATTTTATTTTTTTCCTAGAGTATATGCTTTTTACTTTGTGCTTCACTTGCAATGGTTATTTCCTTTAGTGAGCTCTTTGCTCAATGATAACCAATGAACGATTCTCATAAAGAAAAAAAACTTGAAATTTTTACCCAAAGCAAAGTTGGCAATTCTCACTTAGAAAAATGGATATTAGAAATTTTATTTACTCCAAAATTAGCTAATACATGGATCCTAATCCTTTTTTGTAGAATGATGAGTTATTTTTACAAAAGTCTTAGTTTGTTCCCATAAAATTTTTAATTATCCTAATTAAAAAAAACTAAACAATCTTTTTAAAATATTCCACTTATTTCTAAAAATATAAAAACTAAATAAACTTTTTTTAAGTTCTAACAAATTATAAAAATTAATGACTTGAACAACTATTGCTTTATTCAATTTTTTGTGCTTTTATAGGATATGTTGTTATTCCTGAAAGTGAACCATAGTTGTCACAAGTGCAAGGTGCAAAAAAGCGCTCAAGGGTCTTGGGGCTTAAAGCGCAAAGCGAAGCGTGGCTTTACGGGAAAAAGTGTAATAAACAAAATGACTATTATATCTATCAAAAGTCTTTGAAAATCCAAATGACCATAACAACTTGATAAACTGTAGATTATTCAAAAAACTAAAAATAAATCAAAAGTCTGAATGGATGCTTAGATGAAAATGAAATATCAAATATCAAAATCATCATCTTCTTCAACTTCATTATCCAAATCTATGTCATCAGCTCTATCGCTTGATTTGTATCCATCGGTATCTTTTTCATTTTCATCATCAAGGTTAACCTCTTCTTCATCTATAAGACTAGTTTGAGCCGAAATTTATTTTCTTTTTGCTGAAGGAGATGATGATGCTCCTTTTGAAGAAGATGCATTTCGAGATCGAAAGTCATATGCACTTTCACCAATCCCAGATGCTCGTGCTATATCACTCTAACGTAAATCTTCACCTTCAAAGACAAAATCATTTTCATTGTCTTTATCACTGTCATCTAATTTTCGCTATCATCTATCTCTGACAAAGAAATAGAATCAATCTTATCTCGCATGTCATATCTACGCCTCAAACCTCTATTGTACTTGATATATATCAAATCATTCAATCGTTGTTGAGATAACCTATTTCTCTTCTTGGAATGTATCTACAAAAAAAAAAAAAAAAAAAAATCAAAGGTTAAGTCCATAATATAATTTTTAATATGTATTAAAAAAACTCTAACTTACATGTTTAAAAACACTCCAATTACGTTCATAGCTAGAAGCATAGCATGTGAGGTTTAAAATTTTCATTGCAAATGTTTTTAATTCAGGCGTTGATGCACCATAAGAAGACCACCAATCAGCTTGAAACACAAAAATATATAAATTATAAGATTAACTTTATTGTAATGATACCATCCAATATTGAAATATCACAACAAATTATTTGCAAATTTACCTAGTGATTTTAAAGTTCTTTGTCTGATAGCAATTGGCAAACCAAAAAGTCCTTCTGCTTTCTTGTACTTTTCCAATTGATTCGTGATCTAATCTTGTAAATCCTTACCTCTTACCAATCTAGATATGCACTTGTACAAACCCTCCATCACTTTTGTATCATTTTCTATGTCAGGGTTTGAGTAAAAATACTCTGATTCAAGAAATATTCAGTTGCGTGCAAAGGTCGATGGAGTTGAATGTTCCATCTTTTGTCAATGAATTTAAAAATACTTCGATATTTCTCTTCATTATGTTAAATGACGCAATAATAGCTTCTTTAGCTCTGTCCATTGACTCATAAATAGTTGCAATACTTCACCAATGGGCCACCAACTTTTAATGCAAAAATCATATTTTTCCAAAAAGAAGGCATCAATATCACTTCTGCTACACGTTTTCCTGCAACCTCCTTCGAAAATCGACTGTTTGCCTACTTTTCAGATGTAAACATCTTTCTCAGATTTGCTTGTTGTACATGAAACCACTTTAAAGTCAAAAAAGCGGTTGCAAAACGTGTCTTTGCTGTTCTGTCTCTTTGTCCAGTTAACTCTCTCATTATACTTAATACTTGTGGTCTGTTATAAATATAATCATTCACCATCAACGTCTGCTCATGCAATTTTCTAAGATGAGGAATTTTGAATATATCCTCGAGTAACAAATCTAAACAGTGAGTTGCACAGGGAGTCCAGTACAAGTGTGGAAATCGATTTTCCAAAAGATGACTTGAAAAAAATAAAATTAGTCAAAAAAAAAATGATCCAAATATCCAATTATTAATTGAAACTTGAAAGTAATATATATTTAAAATATTACCTGCACTGACATTGCAACTTGCATTATCTGTTACGATCTGAACCACATTTTTTTCTCCAATGCGATACACAAATTTAGAAAGTAACTCAAACATCTTGTCAGCTATGTGAGGCTACCTGAAGCATCAACTGATTCAACAAAAACACTTCCTTTGGGATCGTTTACTAAAAAATTTATAAGAGTCTTACCCTTTTTATCTGTCCATCCATCTACCATGATTGTGTACCCAAACTTAACAAGATCTTCTTCGTGGGATTTGAGGAGCATGTTCGTGTTTGCCAACTCATTTTTTAAATACTTAACTTTCACTTCATGATATGATGGGGTTTCATCACAGATCCAAATTGTTCAATAGCTTCAATACAAGGCTCAAAAGAATCATATTTAACAACATTGAAAGAAATTCCAGCATCATACATCCATCTTGCAAATTTCTTAACCGCAATATCTCTCGACTTCTTTTTATTTTCATCAATTTGTCCTTTGTTTTTTGCACGTCTTTGTTTGACAATTTCATCAACATCTTTCATAAATGATGTTAATAGATATTGTGTTTCCTTTTATTACTTGATGATCATTATGTTCTATCAATCATCAGAATAGATATTGGTCGTTTTCCTTTTACTTTACTTTGATGATCACCTTCATGTTCTTCCAAATCATCAATATCATCAGAATGAGGAATATCATCCATTTGATTTTTCAAATTACTCTTTTTTTGCATGAACTCTCTAATTTTTCTTTAATATGCTCGGGACATTTCGGACAAGCTTTCACATTTCTATTGCCTCCAACCAAATGCAGTTTGTGTCATAAATTCCGTCATTTGTTATTTTATCACAAAAAATACAAGTGACAATATTTGGATTTTTAGGATCTGAACATGTTGCATAACTCCAAGTAATATCTTTTCGAGTAAATGGAATTATTGTATTTGACATGGTTTAAAATCAAGTCAAATCAACTCAATCAACACCGCTGAAAATTGAAATCAATAACAATAATAATCAATGAATAAAAAACATATATATAAAATTGGAAAAAAATTTATTATCAAAATATAAATTTGATTTATATGAATTAATTAAATTATTATAATTTTTTTAAAATTTAAATATATATTTAATATGAATTTTTAATTTAGATGAATTAATAAAATTTATTAGAATTTTTATTTTAAATATATTTATTATATATTTAAATTTTATTTATTGATTTAGTGGTTTATATGAATTAATATAATTTACTAAATTTTTATTAAATTATAATTTCAATATATTTAAATATAAATATCTAATTAATAATTTTCAGATTTTGTTTAAATATAATTTTTATGTATTTAAATTTTAAATTTTAAATTTTTAAATCTGATTTAAATTTTTTAATCTGATTTTAATCTGATTTAAATTTTAAATTTTATCTGATTTCTGATTTTATAAGAAATAATAAAAAAATTTAGAATTTTTTAATTTTAAATATATTTAAATTTGATTTATATTAATTAATGAAGTTATCAGATTTTTATATTTAAAATATATATTTTATGAATTTTAAATCTGATTTATATTACATAATAAAATTTAATAGAATTTTTTATATATTTAAATTTATTTTATAGGAATTAATAAAATTTATAAGATTATTTTGAGGAGTTGTTTGAATTTTTTGAGGAATTGTTTTTTTTAACATTAATAAAAAACAAAAATAACACCGGCGGTGCTGGAAGCGTCGCCGGACGCCTCTGGCCCCGCTGGACACTGTTTGCAAACAGTGTCCAATGGCGTCGGAAGGGTCGCCGGACATCTCCGACCTTGCCAGCGATGGAGTTTGGACTGAGAAAGGAATACCTGGACGGATGAACGCAGCGGCAGACGAAGCGGCGGTGAGAAGCAGACGAAGACGCAGTGGCAGACGTTGGCGATGGCGAGAGGAGGATGAAGAGGCGCAATTGCAAAGAGAATTAGGGCTTTAAACAAAACAAAAGGCAAATTTGGATTTTTTTTTTTTTTTGCCAAAGATTGCGTCGCGCGAAGTGCCGCTTTGTCAATCCCGCTTGCTTCCGCATTCGCAGAAGCGATGAAGCCTCGCTTCGCTGCACATTGTGCTTAAGCACGCGAAGCAAGCGCTTTTGACAAGTCTGAAGTGAACGTGATTATTATTTTATATTCTATTCAATATTGCATCCTGTTGGCAAAATCATGTGCTAGCATTGAAAACTAACATAAATAGATTACATAAAGTTGGTCAATTTTGTTAAGGGAAATAGTTATACTTTTTCAGTCTCCTGTTCGCTCGTTTCTTTAAGACCATTTTGTGTTTCTGGACTTGTGAGAAATTACTTGAGACCTACCTATATCAATAGTTAGTTTTCCAAATTGAAGCATGTGGAAGAGACAGACTCTGTTTCTAGTAAATTTTTGCTATGTTCTGATTCTTGTTGGCTTTGTTTGCAGGGGATTGATTTGAAGCTTAAACAAGTTTGTGCCATCGGGGTTTATGGGTGGAACAATATTTTTGAAACTGTCATTGGGGAGTGGTTGGAAGATATTGCTAACAATCAGGTTGTTTTTCATTTTTTCTGCTTCTGCTGGATTAAAATTATGAGGATAATGTATCGGACTGTTATACTAATTAGAATGTGTAGTTTAGGTTCGGGAGCTGTTGAAAGGGCTTCCACCCATGAAATCTTTGTTTGCCGTCAGTTCTGGTACTAAAAAGTTGGTTTGCTTACCATTAAAAAGCTATAAGAAAGATCATAAGTTGCTGAAGGGAATGCAGAGAGGTAAGCTTTCATGTTCTGCTGTCTTGATAGAGATGATTGCTTATCTTGTGTTATTTTGATGTTAGACTTTAATAACAATAACTAACCCATTTAAGATAATTAATGATTCTTGTATAAGATGGTTGCATATCATGTCTTATCCTTGGAAAGTTAATAAATCTGTTTAGAAAGTGCAAGATATGGTGATTTTTCCCAAACAATGTAAACAGGGATGATTCATAGTTCTGGTATATCTCTGAACATGAGAGTATCTTGGATTTAATTATTATAGGAAGTTGGGGGAAAAAAGAACACTGTGTTCTTACGAGAAATTCAAGTTAATCATTATACTTGTTGAGTTGTGTTATATGCACCCATATTATATTTACTGATGTATTCGATTTCTTGTGTCCCATCTACGTGATTCAAAATTTAGCTCCACTAAATTGTCTGCCTCATTTGCAGGTGCAATGGCCTTCATAAAGAGTATCTCAATTGAAGCCGTTGGCTTGGGGGTTCATTTAGCTTCTGGAGTCCAGGAAATCTTGCTCCAAACTGAATACATCCTAACAAGAAGTCCTTCGTCTGTACCATTGTCTGAGATAAAGAGGAAAATAACAAGTGCAAGAGCTAATCAACCAGAAAATGCACAGGAAGGTATCCAACAGGTATGATTATTCTCTAGTTTTCCAAGTTATGTTGATGGGTGTGATGAGACTTTATGACTCATGCTTTTCTTTGTGATTCTGTGATTGATGATTAACTACTGCTGAATCCTTTCAAAGTAAAAAACAGCAAGCATATATATCTTGATGCACTGTGTTACAAGGTTATGCTAAGCACTACATAACAAGCATGCTTGGCTAAAAAATTCTTCCACTGCTACGCATGATCTTTTGAAGTAATGTCAATGCAGTTGATAATGGACCTCACAACAATATGAGGTGTTTTCATAAAATAGGTGTTACTTTCTAATGTTTTACGACAATGTCACCTATTCATTGTGCATAGCTCAAGCAAAAAAGATAATCCCATATCACTGTCTTCTTCATAAACACAATCAGGAGCATTTTGGGTCTGCATAAAAATCCCATATAGTAGGTATCTTTTGAAGTAATAAGAAATGCTTTGCTGCATAAGATCTAAACATATTCTATATAGAACAATACAGAAGGTGTGACATCTTAATGTTCCATTACTGGAACTGCAGAAACCTGCTGACGGACACGAAACTCAACTAATTCCCTGCTAGCTACATACTAGGAAGTGAAAATGCTAATCATGTATTTTCATTGTCTTCTTCATAGCACATCAGAGTGTTTTTTCAATTAATGAAAGCCCAACAGGTATATCAATGATAACGTTCACTCTCATCTGCAGGCTTATGAGAGTCTAAGTGATGGCTTTGGTAGAACGACCTCAGGTTTGCTCGGGAATCCTTTAAAAGCTTATCAGCGTGGTGCTGGTGCTGGTTCTGCTCTTGCAATGGCTGTTCGAGGAGCTCCCGCTGCAGCTATAGCTCCTTTTTCAGCTTCTGCTCGTGCTGTTCACAGCACACTGCTTGGATTGAGGAATAGGTAACTTTTCCTACGGAAACTGTTTATTGAACTAATTGTATCCATCCTACAAAGTGACTTCTGTTTTATTTGGTGCATAGATTATGCTTTTATCTGTGGGCAGGAATTTGAGCTGTAGGTTCAAACATATCAGAGAAATTGAAACACCAAACCTTTTAAGCCAACAAAACCAAAATATAGATGATTGCAATTGAATTTAAATAAATAAAATTACTAAATGCTGGAGGATCAACTATTAGAAATTTAGAAGCAAATCAATAAATAAATCTCATGGTCGCATGGAAATTCTCAAACTCCCATATATTATTTTTACTCAGTGCTAATGTTCTTGCCTAGTGTTCTATTTTTATGCATCACGCTGTTATAACCCGGAATTTGGCAGTGCCAATGAATTTTCTTGCTCCATGAATTGGCTAGATGATTAATTGATTTACCATTGTTCTATTTTGGGAAAAGCAATGGAAGGTTCTCTTAGAAAAATGTGAATGGTTCTCAAGCACTGAAAATATGATCTTTGGCTCACGGTTGTTGAAACAAGGAAGCATTTAGTCAATTTTGGCGAGTCAACTACTTTATATATGCAGTGGGAGTGTTCTTCTGCTAACAAATTCATTAAGCATCAAAAGTTGATCTCCTTTCAAAGTGGTTGACTTTTAATAAGCAAAGTATGGTTGGAAAATAACAACACCAAGAATGACCACAGGATTAATCACTGCTTCCTATTTTACATCTTTAAATTCAAGTGTTCCAATAATATTACTTCACAGGACAACTTTAGTAAGCTATTCAATGAAAATTAACATTTTGAACCCTTCAAACTTGATTGTAGGGTTCTTCATGCTCAACTTCATTAATCTGTATAAACTTTTATTGAAGGATGCATCAAAAGAGAATTCAAGTTCATTAAAATGATTTTAAACTTTCTTGAAGCATGCATCAGGAGAGAATTCGAGTTGGTTAAATGATTTTCACTTTTTTGCATGTTTGACCCAAATTAATTTGGTTTTTATCCTTCAGTTATCTGTTCATTTTCAGCTATGTTTTGGTCATTATTCCTATTTCAGATTTTTAGATGTTTGTTTGCATTTGCGTCAAATTCAGCTTCAGTGCAAAATAAGTCAGAAGAATGTTCTGTCAACCAAGCTGACCCAAGTTAGATTTAATTCCCCGTTTAAACGTGATATATGGTCTTGCTTATGGTGATGGAGGACTTTGTCAATCATCATGGTTTTTTTAATTATTCTGAATAGATGATAAATTAATTCATGTGTTTGATAAAAAAAAGTGGTAGCCGAAAGAATGAAATTAGTTAGCTTCTTCACATGAAAAAAATGCAACGTTTTAAGCTTCTCAATTTCTAAGTTCAACCCTTAAAAGCAAGGATTGTGGTATTGTGACCCTTAGAGCCCCTAGTCTGGTTCAGAAGGATGTCGAGACTGATATAAGATACCCAGTTTTGTGTTCCACCTGAGGTTGTCGATAGTTGAATTTATTTGTGGGCAACGTTTTAAAATTCGCTAGCGCTAGTCGGACGCTAGGCTAGCGCCTAGCGCTTAGGCCGCTAGACGGGGACTAGGCGCCGCTAGGCGGATTCCACTATATCAACATAAATTACATAATAAATCACATTCTATAACTCTATCACAAAAAATATCAAATTTAAAATGAGTTCAAAATTACACAATTAATAAAATATCACAAATTTATTTTATATTTTAATTCTCCAAAATGGGGCTTTTTTAGTCGTTCTAATTTCTTCCGACTTTGTTACTGAGTATGTGAAAATGAAGTTTGGTACTAGCCGCTATGGCAAGCCAACAAATTGATTTTCTTGTTGGGCCGAAGTTTAGAGCTTATAAAACTTAAGACCGACACAAAAAAAGAGTTACATTTCATTTTTTAATTGGACTTTAAATTTAAAAGCCTAAATTAACAAAAATCATGAACATTCTGCACTATTTCCGCGGCGCCTAGACGATTCAACGGATTAGTCGGCGCTTAGGACCGCTTGCCTAGGCGTCAAGGCCGCCTAGGCTGATCGACTAGATGTTTTCGGTACGGCTGGGTGGCGTCTAGCGCCTAGGCCGATTTTTAGAACACTGTTTGTTGGTAAAGGATTTAATTTGGTACTAAGATTTTTATGCTGAAGCTTATTATCATTGCTTAAATTTGGCATATACCACTCAATAAACGTTAAACATTCTAAAATGTTCCTAGCTAACCTGCTCTAGGTCTTTTGTTTTTTTTTTTTCAAAATTTCTAGTTAAGTAAGATTGAAACATTATACTCCTTATTCAGGACAATACATAGGCACTCAGAACCTATTTTGTTAATTGTGAGATTTTAAAATTGCAGCATGGATCCTGAACACAAAAGGGAATCAATCGAGAAATACCAGGGGCCTTCTCAGTCTTAAGATTGACATTTTTTCTCGTATTGGTGAACTTACATGTGTCCATTTACATGGCATTTCGAGACTGTTGGATCATTTCTGCTTATATGCTTGCTCTCAGTGCCTGGGTAGAATGCTAAATCACTGTAAGCGAACGCATCCTCAAACTGAGATTCATGATTTTGCCTTCATCGAACCATGATTCATACTTCTTGGATGATGCAGGTTTCCTCTTCTAGCTAAAGAATATGCAAGCCAGAATAACGTGGCTACTGCTGTACAGAACTAGGTAATCCATGTGTTCGCCATTTTTTTAGTCAAGATTGTAAATATAAATTTGTACATAGAGCTTGCTCATTGTTTATTGTTCATATTCTTTGTACTCTTGGAATAGCTAGGCTAGGTTGAGGTAATACACTAATAATAGAGATTCACCGTTGCTAAAGGTTGTGAATATGATTGTCGCATTTGTTGGTTGTCACATGTTCCTGTCATCATCGTTTGTTCTTGTCTCAGGTTAACTCTTACAGTTGATGATTCTAGCCTGAAGGCTGGTCCTTTATTATGTTTTTTGTGGCGTTGTTTGTGCTTATGAAATCACATTGACGAATGGTTTTTCTTTTCCTTTTTTTTTTAAAAAGAATTTGGGATGAACAGCATGATTAACTAACTATATGTATCATGATACATGAGATAGGAAGTTTGAGATAGCCCGAACAGATTGAACATGTCAAGGTAAAAGCAATTTGCGAAGAATTGTTTAGATTGAGTGACTAGAATTCTCTGAAGCATGAACATTGTCAGAAGAGAAATCAACTGCATTTACCTCCATTGAAGATGGTAAAGCATGCATTCATAATCAGTGCCTTCCTTATGTGTTAGTTATTGTTGGACTAGTAGTCTTTGTAATTTATTTTTTTTGATTTTGGACAGATTAGTGAGGGTGTTGGGGCGAGCAAACTCCTTTTGCTACCCTAAGCAGTTCAATTTGCGTAATCTTTTAGAGGTATCTTGTTCCATTGTTCCATTCACTGATCTAACAGCCATGTCGATCCCATCTATCTTGCCACGCTCATCATCTTCCTTGAACTCTAAAGCGGAATCATAGAAAAGTGATCGGTGTTCGACATTTTTGAGAATATCTGGCTGTGATTATTGTGCATTTGGTTTTCGAAAGATCATTTTTTTGGGATCAAAGTATTTGATTAAATGCCGACGGATTCTGAGTGTAACTGTCCAGCTGGTTCTTTGTTTCAGTGGCCTCCATTACATGACAGAAAACACATGAAAATTCAGTCCTCTTCCGAGAAAGAACACAAATAAGCTTACCTTGTCTCATATGCCAAGGAATACACTTAAACGTGTGAGAGCATAGGAATAGCAGACAAACTACCAAATAAATGTAGAGATCTATCTCCATTATTCCATTCCTCTAATTCCTGTATGCTGTTGCAGTGTACCTTTACTTCGAAGATCTTGTTTCATTTAGGAGGTATCTCTACTCCATTACATGCCGGGCAAACTAAATATAGACAATAATATAATATAATTAATAAAATAAAATAATATAAAATTTTATAATCATGAAATAATTATTTACAATTATTCTTTTCAAGGATTTATACTTTGAAACTTTGTACAAAAGTTTCATATTATCAACTATTACAAATATATCTTTCTCTATAGATAACATTCATTCAATTATCATTAAAAATACTCTTGCTACCGTTGCAGTCGCAACTGATATAATTAATATCAATATAAAGCTTATAAATCAATGAGTATATCATGCTTTTTTTTTACATAATTAATTTCTCTAAAAGATCACCAAGACATTTCAATCTTTGAAATACTTTGTTAAGACACATATTATAAAGCATTACGAATTAATTATTTACAAATTTTCTTTTCGAGTACATTTTGAAACTTTTATATAATAATTTCATTATCAATTATTATAAATACATCTTTCTCTACATAGATAATAAGGTTATTATTCATTCAATCATCACTAAAAATACTCTCTCTACCATTGTAGTTGCAACCAGTATAATTAATATTAATATCAAAAGCTTATAAATCAACATGTATATTATGTCTTTTTTGACATAATCAATTTCTCTAAAAAAATCACCAAGACATTTCAATCTTTGAAATACTTTATTAGAATGCATATCATAAATATATTTCAAGTTTATCATTATGTAAGAGGATATCAAATGTTGAAAAATTTTATGGATAAAACTCAGTTAATTACATTATTTTGTAATTGGAACACAAATAAGCTACGTAAAAGAATAACACCTTACTTGTCCTTGAAAAAGTCATTTATGGTATACAATTGTTATCATTTCTAATAGTTATAAAATATTATATTTTAAAATAAAATTCCTAACAAGTATAAAAATAACTTAAGTAAAAACTGATGATGTGTGTTTGAAAACTTTGTTAGGACATCTAATGTAAGGTTTATGTGAATTTTATAAAATTAAAAAAACTAAATAAAAAACATTGAACCATTATAACGGTGAAGTTTGAGGTTCTTAATTTAAGAATAGTAATTGCTGTAATATGCATAGAGTTATGTAATTGCATGCTATAAATTAGATCACAAAAACATTCTTATCATTAGAAATATTTTAATAATTTTTTATATTATTGATATAATATATTGAGATCATATAAAAAAATTATTTAAAATTTTAACCATCGAAGATGTCCTTAACCTTCGCCAACTCCTCTCCCCAATTGATTTGCATGCTCGTCAAGGCATGCATCGCCTGCTTTCGTTGTTCCATATTAAAACCTCACAAGGCATACAGCGCGACCCATCCTAAGAGACTTTGCCAGTAGACTCATAATCGTAATCGTAAAAAGTCTTCTCAAATCCTTTGGATCCTACACATTCAAGATAGTTATTTACTTGCTAAATAGGATCCCAACTAAAATAATCTCTACTATTTTATATGAGATATAGATTAGTAAGAAATCTCATTTGTCTTATTTCAAGACATGGAGTTGTTCTATTTATGTGAAGATGACTGTATTATATTAGATAAGTTAAATGCTAAATTTGATAAGTGTCTATTTATTGGTTATCCTAAGAAAATAAAAGGTTATCAATTCTATCATCCCTTGAAACAAAAACACCATCCCTTAGAACAAAAGGTATTTGTCTCAAGGTATATTGTATTCCTAGAGAAAGAATTTCTCTTACAAGAAAATAGTCGGAGTAAGGTTGAACTTGGGATAGTTTAAGAGACTCTAATATATACTAAAGAGATGTCTAATTTGAAATCACAACCAATTACTCATAAGGATGAGATAACGACTGAATCTATTGATACACCACTTCTTCATAGATCTAGTAGGACACTTCAAATTTTCGAGATAAATGAATTTCTCATAAGTGAATTGAAAGATGAATTACTCACAGAGGCTGAAGAGCCTATTAGTTACGAAGAAATTCTAAAAGGTTTAGAAAGGGACAAGTGGTTAAAAGAAATGAAATTGGAGATGAATTTCATGTATTAAAATCAAGTTAGGAACTTGGTGGACCCATCCAAAGGCATAGCACCTATTAGATGCAAGTGAGTTTTCAAGAAGAAAATTGACATGGATGGTAATTTGATTACTTATAAAATAAGACTAGTGGCAAAAAAATTATCTTCAAAAATAAGGTATTAATTATGATGAAACTTTTTCACTAGTAGCAATGTTTAAATTCATTCGAATACTCCTGGGCATGACAACTCATTATAATTAGATATGATAAATTAATGTGAAAATAACTTTTCTCAATGGAAATTTGTCACGCCCCCAGAGGCCCATGTTTGCTCGACATGTACGACAGATAATATGAAGCTCATAGTACATATTTCTCAACTACTATCCAAGCACAACCTTACATGACTAGCAATAATAGTAATAAAATAATAAAATTCACATCCACGTAGTTACAAAATAGATACTAAGCATGATAAACTTTTATAAAATAAATGTGTCAAACTGAAAGTTTACAAAAATAAATATAAGTTCATTAAAGACACAACTACAAGTCCACTAAATAGAAATGCAAAACAAACCAAAAATAAGCCTACTCGATGCTAAGGGATGGGCAGATGGATCCTCTCCTGGATGAATAGAAAATTGTGAACGATGAGTCTCATGTAGTAGCTCCTCTAGGATAGGATGTGCCTCCAAATCTTCAGTGCAAAGATAATGACAACTAGCTCAAGATCATGAACTGGATAGTTCTTCTCATGCTCCTTCAGCCGACAAGAAGTATATGAGACTACTCGACCGTGCTGCATCAATACTGCACCCAAACCCTAATAGGACGCGTCAATGTAGAGCATGAAGCCGTCCTCTTGCGAGGGCAATACCAGGACTGGTGCAAATACTAGCCGTCTCTTCAGCTCCTGAAAGCGGGTCTCGCAATCCTCTGACCAAATAAACTTCACGCCCTTCCTGGCGAGACGTATCAGCAGGGCGACGATTCTGAAAAATCCCTCAATAAAGTATCAGTAATATCCTGCCAATCCCAAGAAATTGTGCAACTCTTGGACAGACTTCGATTGCTCCCAACTGGTGACTATCTCGTTCTTCTGTGGATCCACCCAAATGCTGTTGCTAGAAACCACGTGTACCAGAAAACCCACAGAAGGTAGCCAGAAAGCACATTTGTTGAATTTCGCATACAATTGCTCCCGTCGGAGCGTCTCCAGGATAATGCGAAGATGACGCATGTGCTCCTCCTCGGAACGAGAGTAGATCAGATGTTGTCGATAAAAATGATAACAAACTGATTCAAATACTCCATAAAGATCCGATTCATGAGATCTATGAACATTGCAGGAGCATTGGTAAGCCCAAATGACATTACCAAAAACTCATAATGTTCGTACCGGATGTGGAAAATTGTCTTTTGGATATTCGAATCTTTGACCCTTAGCTACCTCAAATCTATTTTGGAATACACTGATATATCCTTCAGCTGATCAAACAAGTCCTCGATACAAGGAAGGGGGTATTTGATCTTGATGGTCATTGTATTTAATTGTCTGTAGTCGATGCGTAACCTCATAGAATCATCATTCTTCTTTACAAATAGAACCGAAGAATAAATGAAAATCAACAACCATATATGCATGTCAATTATATGCAACAATCATAACTCAAACAAATGAAAGATGCGTCGTATGCGTATGATGCAATAACATGTGTCACCCTACACACCAATCTACAACCATCACACATATCTGTGTGGTTTGCCTGGTAAAGGCTGTGACAACTGTATGCACTCTGACATCCATCTCCTATGAGTGGCCGAGTGGACAAGATGCTGAGAGAACAACCTCAATCTCGAACCCCAAGAAAAGGGGAAGCACAACCGCTCTATATCAAAGACCCTAGGGGAGCACAACCACTCTAATACCCAAGAACAAGGAGGAACAACCTCTGGCTCCAAGAAGACCGCTCTAGTATCCGACGGGGAGCACAACCACTCTACCTATCCCTCATAAATAATACAGTGGGTGACACCACTGGCTACTAATCCAATAACTACCACTACCCATGAATGGTAGAGAGTAGCACTGCAGGACGACCGCTCGCACTCTGACAACTACCACTACCCCGAGTGGTTGAGTGCACAAATTGTTATATGATTGATGATGAACTTAAGCACAAGGAAGCCAATAGCTGTTAGCATGCAATAAATGCAACATGGTGCATGATACCAAAGTGCATAAATACAACTAGGTTAACCATCATGGAATAAATAAGAAACTCATACACCCAAATCAGAACCATAACAAGCAAACATGTAACTAATCTATTGGATAAGATATATATCTAATGCCAAACAAACCATAGATAGGCCACTTGATGGTTTTAAAGTACTCGCGTACAAGCGGTATTCTTTAGATCAGAAAATAAAAATTGAGACTATGTAATTGAAAATTTGAATTTTTACTGCAAGATCAAGCATAGAATAAGTACCAAGCAGGAAAACAAATAATATAGATTTAAGGTAAATTAACCTACTCAGATAAGGGAACAACCATGCATTTAAAGGTAAATGGAGCTAAAGAATCAAGCAAGAAGTACTTGCCTTATAATGTGGTGTGTATCGAAGAGAAACTCTCACGATCCATCATGCGAGTCCAAAGTCAAAGTCCTGTAAGTTGTTTGTCTGACACGGTAAGTTGTTTTAGAGCACTTAAACAAGTCTGTGCAACAACTCAAGCTCAATCTGAGTCCCATCCACCAAGCTTCATGACTACATTAGCATTTGAGTAAGCTAAACTTCCATCTTGTATGTGCCTTCTGGTCTCCTCCTTAATAGAAGCTTCATCTTGTGCTTCATATATTGACAACTATACAGTGAATCCTGCATGAAGATGCCTCAATTTATCATGTCTTCTAGTAGCTCCATGTTGCCCTCCTAGTGTTGCAACAACAGATCGAGCATGACTACTAAGACTTTCAATTACAGCACCTTCAACTTTAGCAATAGAATCTGCTCCTTCTAAAATAACCCATGACTGAATGGGTTGTTGAGCATATCTCTCCAGCAAATCATTCAAATCAATGCTTCACCATTGTGTAAAAACCATAGGGATGTTCTTCATACCCAAACATTTCTAGCAATTCTTCACCATAAAATCTGTACACCAACACCCACCCAAGACAGCAACAACCAGTTGCACAATAAAAAAAATATAAGAACCTGGTCCCTGGCTACAAGGAATTGAAATTTCAATCTTAGCCACCACCGATTTGGAGGCACATTTGCTCGCAGTAAGAAAGTAGTTCTGTCAAGACAAGATCGATGAACATACTTTTGTGTTCCCCTGCAAAAGAAAGGTGTAATCAAGTCATCTCCTCTTGTATCAAGGCAAATTCTGCATTGTGGGCAATCTTGATTAACCAGATTGCATCTCTCATGATCAATATCAGCAATATCCAGGTCACACTTAGTAGCCACAACCCTAATTTCACTTGAAGATGGTGACTCCTCAGAGCCAAATGTAGCAACTGACTTTGGAAGAATTGGCTTAGTATCAGATACTTCTTGACGATCATTAGCTATTGACAACTACATCTTGATGGTGATCCACTCATAACCAGACATGAACAAGTAGTCAATTTGGTGGATCGTATCTAAAGCTCGAAAAGACCGTTCAGAGGAAACGCCTAAAGAGCTCTTGGTTCTAGCATGGAGACAAACGAACACTGAGGGCAGGCACACGATAGATCGAAGAAGAAGCAAAGAGGGAGATCCCGTAGTCGAAGGGGTATATATGAGATGGATATAGTATGAGTTTCATATTGTCGGTCGTATAGGGGAGATACTACCCGATTCTTGAGCAAACATGGGTCTCTAAAAGCATGACAATTTAGTCGTATGTTTACTATTGACTTGCTAGATTGACCCCTTAGGATTACTTGGCCGGTTTTCTAATGGGTCATGTGTAGAACTACGTTTTTGTGCAAAGTTTCAGACAGTCATACGGAGTGCACCATTCACTAACTGAAGGACTTGTTTCAAGCATGCAAGATGGACATTGAAGGCAGCTGGGAGTAGGTTGGCGAATCGCAGTTGCTAGGATCTAAGAGTATCCAACGTGATGCAGACATAGCCCGTACTATCAGATTCAGGATGTCAGAGACTCATGATTGCCAGAAGAGTTACACGGATAGCAGACGAAGATCCTTAGAGTTCTCCGTGAGTGGTCATGTGTTCTTATAAGTATCACCCACGAAAGGGGTGAAGAGATTCAATTTGAGAGGTAAACTAGCTCCATGATACATTGGACCTTTCCAGATTCTAGAATGGATTAGAGCAGTAGCTTATCGTCTGACGCTATTGGCATCTCTCGCTGGCGTTCATGATGTATTCCATGTGTCAATGATGAGTAAGTATGTACCACGATTTGAGACGTTGCTACTAGTGGAACGGTATAAAAAAGGACATCGTGGATTTTGTAGAGAGATGTCTAGTGTGTTGAGGCAATCTATGGTCCGTGGAATCATGTATTTTGATGTTTGGGCAAAGAGTTTAAGTTATGTTCACCCTTATATTTGACATGTATATTTGAGTATGTAGGTTCTGCAGGATACACATAGACTCAGCTTAATGATTTCGAGTCCGGTGAAGGATGGTGCATCCGAGGAATCGTGAACAAGATAGCAACGATGAGCTGAGGGAAGCAAACTTCGAGGCATACATGAAGCATGACATGTGGAGACAAGTCACGGGCTTATATGCATCCGAGGGACGAGAGCCAAAGCGAAGAAGGCTTGAAGGCATGAGTCAAAGCTGTAAAGAAAGAGTTAAGTGAGTCGTGAGGGTCCAAGTGCGAGTGAATTATATTCGGGAAGGGAAATCCTAGGTTTAGGATTTTACCAGTCGACTGGTATGGGATCAGTCGACTAGTAGAGGTCACAGAAAGATCAGTCAACTGATCTTCTGTGCAGTCGATTGGTATCAGCTGGGAATTCTAACGTTGGGTTGTAACATTCGGATTCGACTGGATCAGTCGACTGATGTTGGAACCAGTCGACTGTTAACGACTAATTCAGCCATGAGCTCTATTTAAGGGAGCTCGGTTTGGCTAGCTTGGGTGGACGAAATTGGTTTTGGTTAAAGGCCAATTAGTAGTCTAAGTGCTCAGGAGTTGTTGCGAGGTTGTGACAATGTTTCTCCACCCACAAGGAGCGACACAAGCTAGCCGGAGATTTTTCGAAGAGTAATCCACCGACAGATCAAGATCGTCCACCTTACGGACAACGTGGAGTAGGAGCTTTATCTTTGAACCACGTAAATCGATGTATTCTCTTCTAGTTAGTTTTAGTTTAATTGCTATTCTGTTTGCATACTAACTTGTAGAATGAGAACCGCGAATTGAGTGGGTGATCAGCTATTCACCCCCTCTGGCCGGGTCATCGATCCCAACAAGTGGTATCGGAGCGAAGGTTTGCTCTTATTGGACTAACTGTCAAAGGAGCAAAGCTCTAGAGAAAAATGGAGCTTGAAGAAAGATTGGGGGATGACATCACCATTCCACCTCTATACGATCACGAAAATTTTGATTATTGGAGGTTGCAAGTGAAGGTATGGTTCGACATAGATTGGGACATGATGATCGCACTTGAAGAACCATTCGATTCCCCGAAAGATAAGTATGGGAAGAAGCTCCGACTAAGATATTGGACTAAGGAGCAACAATCATAATCAAAGGTAAATAATAAGGTAATATCAATTTTAATTAGTATTTTGCCTAATGATATGATAAGTAGTGTAGGTGAATATAAGAATGCTCATTAGTTATGGAGTAAGATGATAGCTCTTCATGAGAACACAAGAAGAAGAGCCTAAGGAGATGGGCTAATGACCCTAGAGGAGGAGAATGACCAATCGGATGAGGAGATGAGCTCAACATCCGAGGAGGAGAAAGAAGAAGAAGAATCATTCACCTCCTTACGTGAAGTGACACAAGAAGATGAGGGACAATTCACTTACGAAAATGAAGAAATAGCATCCAAGGTTGAAGAGGAAGCCAAGACAAATAAAAAAGAGATCTTGAAAGTCAACCATGCAAGTACCTCTACCAAAGCAAAATCAAAAGACCACATCATTTACTTTAGGTGCAATGAGAAGGGGAACTACAAGGACAAGTGTCCATTGGGTAAGAAAAAGGAGACAACCCCTAAACTCAATTTTAATTTCTTTGAAATCTAATTTGAGTTGTGGGGATGAAGCTAAGAAGAAGAAACACATTTGATGCTTCACATGTGGTGGTTGGGGGCACTACAATACTAAATGCTCAAGGAAAGGAGAATGTAAGAAGTTGGAGCATTTGAAGAAATGTGAGAAGAAGGAGAAGAAGAAAATCTCACATCAAGGGGGAGCTATAAGGGTAAGGGAGGCATACCCTAACTTAAAGTGTAATTCAAATTCAAAGTTCCCATGCATGCTAGAAATAATGTTTATTATTTACCCATGAAAAATATTAGTTTTAAATATCATGATAAGAGTAGGGTTAATAATGCATATCAAAACCCTAAAAAATTATGTCATGATAAATCTATAATCATTAGAACTAAAGACTAAAACATAAATTCCAAGAAAGGGAGACACATGTCTAGAATGGGTAGGTCTAGGAATGTTCATGGTGGGCACGTCGATTCTAAGTTTCATCAAACTTTGAGGATAAAGCTTGAGAAATAGAAGAAAACCCTAGATAGATTCACTATCGGATCTAAGGGGTTAGGTATGAAACCTAACAATATTAGATCGGGTTTGGGATATCGGTCTAAGTTCTCCAATGTTAAGGAAAAGTTATATGCAAGAGTGTCATACGACTATAGCAAGGAGTGTTGGATAGCTTGGCGGGTTTCCTAAGCGAATACCGGGTCGTTCATGGGAAACCTCTCCATGTCCACGGATTAAAATTTGTAATCCGAATGGAGACCTATCTCCCAAACGACCGTCTCATCATCGTACTAATTGATTCAAGTTACAGCTTGGCCAAACTTATTGTTCAAGCCTTGTAACTCGCCTAACCAATTAGTCGCAGGAAAGATGACGAGTGGATCACCGATTTTTGTGTTTATCATCGGGGTCCATGACAATTAATTATTATACAATTAATTAACAAATAAATAATCAACTATGATAATTAAACAAACCACAAAATAATAGAACACAAGGAGCCAAAGAGAAAGTTATACCTTTCCTTTTACCTAGCGATCTTCTATTGTATGACCCTCCCTTCTTGGACATCGTGTGGGCGACAATCTACTAAGAACCATAGTCACCAAGGCGTCTTCTTCTAATCCCTAGCTTGGCCAAAACCCTAGGGATACCTCCACCAAGGCCGCCGGAACCCTAGCCTCAAGGATGGGTTGCACCGGCCATCGATAGGTGGAAGGAAGAAGATGAAGGTGAGGATGAAGAGAAACAATCTCCTTCTCCACACCAAAACCTAGCCGAAAGCCCTAGCTCTTCCCCTAGCTTGCCGCCGGCCAACCACAAGGAGATGGTTGCCGCTGACCACCTTGGAAGATGGCCTCCTCTTCTTCTTCACCTTACGCTGCCGACCTCCCAAGGAGATGAGTTGCCACCGGCTTCCTAAGAAGAAGACTCCCTCCCCTTTCTTCACCTTGCACTGCCACCCATCCAAGGAGATGGATCACCTCCGGCCACCTTGGAAGAAAGTTTCTCCTCCTTCTTCCCTTGCGCCGCCGACCAAGCAAGGATGATCCTCACTTGCAGCTGCCGCCGACCACCATGGAAGAAGTATCTCTCCCCTTCTCCTTGCTTGTAGCTGCCGCCGGCCACCTTGGAAGAAGAGATTCTTCTTCACCTTTCGCCACCGGCCAAGCAAGGAGAGTATTGTCGCCGGTGTTAGTAGGAGCCCTAGAGCCAATTATGTGATGATTGACCAAAGATATTTTGTATCATATTCTATCATTAATAAAGGCATGTTTGGTTATTATACTTACTTTATATTTGTGCCAAATAACTAAGTATAATAATGTCCTTGTGTAGTAGGTTCATATCTACATCATATCGATTGGTTGAATCGATAGTGATATGATGTAGAGAACACTACACTAAACTATTCCTAGTCGAGCATTAATATTCAAGGACAATATTAATGCATGGAGACTAACATGTAGGTCAACTGATGACTTGAGCTCACAAGTCATGGATATGTGATATCAAGTTGACACATGGGTATACATTGGAGAATGTGTACTGAATTGACCCGCTATGAGAAAGTTTCATAGATTGTCATATGAGTGTCATAAACTTTCTCATGTGATTATTAGTATGAATAGTCCTTTGACCTGAAGTCACTACGGTTCCCTACATAAGGAGTTATGTACTTTGGTATCGTCAAACGTCACCCGTAACAGGGTGACTATAAAGGCGATCACTGGGTATGTAGTGAATTATGCGGAGGGATGTGAGTGATGTAGATGGGATCTGTCCTTCCCATATGACGGGAGTGATATCTGTGGACCCCTTGATCGAGTAGGACTGCTAAAATGCATGGTCATGCTCAAATGAGCTCAAGATATTGAGCTCATTTGTTTGAGTGAGTCTACTCGGGGATCAAGAAACACAAGATTGATTGAGGATGACACGGTCTATGCCTCATTGGTCAATCTGGATATCAAGGATAGAAGGGCAAGGTCATACATTATCATAGTCACGGATGTTTAGTCGGATCTCGACTTTTCTTGTTACCTGGGTAGCAATGATGCATTGCTAGATGCCGCTCATTGCTTATGTGTCTAAAGAGTTTAAGCGCATTGCCAACGTCACGAGAACCTATTGGGTCACACACTAAGGACATGATGCTTCGGGAAGCCCGAGTTGGGAACTCGGGAGATCTGAGCCCGAGTTAGGAACTCGGGAGGTCAGTTCGGGAGCTCGAGTTATGAACTCGGGAGCGTGGGTTGAGAGGTCGGCACTCGGCAGACTGAGCTGGGAGCTCGACAGACTGGGTCGGAGCTCGGCACTCGACAAACTGAGCTGGGAGCTCGGCAGAATGGGTCGGGGCTCGGTACTCGACAGACTAAGTTGGGAGCTCGGCAGACTGGGTCGGGAGTTCGTCACTCGGTAGACTGAGCTGGGAGCTCGGCAGACTGGCTCGGGGCTCATCACTCGGAAGACTAGGTCGGGAGCTCAGTGACTTGCTCGGCAGACTTGGTCGGGAGACCTGGTCGGAAGCCCGAGAGGCCTAGTCGGGATTACAGGAAAAATTCATTAAAATGTTTAATGAAGGGGAAAAGGAAAGATTCTTTTCTTTCATGGGAAAAGATGAAGAGTCACATGAAAAGATGTGCTCTTTATTGATATTAATGAAGGAGGCCAAAGAGACACAAACCTCTTCATATTCATGGGATGAGTATAAAAGAGGGTCTTGTGACTTTGGATGAGGTCTTCTTCCTTTGGCTTCTTCCCTATCTTCTTCCCTCCTTCATCTTCCTCTTTTGGCCGAAACCCTATTGTAGGGTTCTTGGTATTCTGCGAGCTACCTCAAGTTGCTAGCACAACTAAGGTAGTTCTCCCGAAATTGAGAGATTGTGTCTGTGTGGATACAAATAGAGGCACAGACACTTGAACGTGCAAGAGATCCGACGCATCTTGGATGAGCGGGATAAGCAAAGGGCATGCTCCAAAGGTATACACTTTAGATAGATCTATTAGATAGATGAACTTTGTACGAGTTTTTCTTTCGCATGGATCGCTCAAGGGTTCTTGTTTCTGCTGTGTTTTATGTTTTGGTGCTGGGAGAACCCAACAACCGGTTCTCCTTCACAAGCTTGCTCTGGTCAAGGAAGATGAAGGTGAAGCCTTCCTTGCTTCCTTGCCCAAGCCTTAGGAGGAGAGAAGAGATGAGAGGAGAACAGAAGAGGGCTTCCTCCTCCTTCTTCCCCACCGACACACTAACCCTAGGAGAGAGAGATAGGTGGAGAGGAGAGGAGAGGATTAGGTTAATTAATTCTTGGTTTCATGACACCATGGGGTACTTATAGAGCTACAATAGGGACCATGAGGAGGAGTTGAGTCTTGACCTCCTAATGGATCAAGGTCCGATCCATGAATGAAGATTCATTCCACTAAAGACTCTTCATTGAACTACCTCACCAACCCCCATATTTAAATATGGGCTCCACCTATTATGAGTACAAACATCTCCCCGTATTTAAGATATCGAATACCCGTTGATTAATTTAAATTACTGATAATTTTAATTAATCAACATCTAACTCCTTGATTAATACCACTCATCTTTATCATCATATTGGACCAAGTCCACCTGTAGGATTTAACATGATGAACTTTATGAGCTCATCAAGGGGGCATCATAACCCGACTCATCAGGACACGGTTTCCGCCTATAATCAACGTCACACCATGTAAATAATATTATTTCCAAACTTACCGGGCCTATCGATTTAACGGAATAAATCTCGCCCATTTGTAAATCAAAGAAATAATTATTAACTACATGTGTCCGTTATTATATTGGGATTAAGAGCATGCACTCCATAATAAACTGAGGTCTGATCCAATTATAAAGTCAGTATAAATTAGATCACCTCTATGTCGATCTTGCTCAATGCACACAAAGTGCACTAGTGTAATTCTATGGTCAAGACAAATCAACACCAAATTACATTACAATCATCCTGATGGTTTGCCCAAATCCATCTCGGTTGTGAGCCTCTACTTATACTTTATAAGAGACTGATATCACACCATGTTATCTACAATGTAAAGTATTAGACGATATGCACATACTAATATAAACATGCAATTAGTGATCTTGTGATTCTCTTTCAAAATGTAGATGTCCATACAGAAAGCAAGACTTTTAGTATACATCCTAATAAGGAAAAGTCCAAAAATGGCAAAAGAGTGCCATTTAAGAGAAAACGGCCTTAACCAAGGACAAAGTGTTCAAGGTTAAAGGAAAGAAGAGCTTAATCAAGGATAAGATGTCCAAGATTAAGAAAGTTAGGTTTGTATGTCAAGAATCATCGGAGGTACATCGGTGTGACTTAGTGATTGTGGATAAGTCACCTAGGGAGATGATTAAAGTTAAAAGCTCAAGGGAGAGCTCAAAGAGTCAAGTTGAAACCCATGACAAATGGATTTCAGGAGGATACCTCTTGAGAGTCTATATGGACCATGGAATGTGCCAAAGAGTTTGGAGATGAATTTGAATCTCAATCCTTGGGTTTTAGCACATTCGGGTTGTGTTTCATGCATGAAAATATACATTGGGGGTCATATTGCATGAAAATTTAATTTTTGATGTATAGATGTTATATAAACCAATGCTAGGGATACATTATGATTTGGTATAGGCAGATACATTAAGAGGAGACCAAAACTAGAACTGTAGGTCAATGTTCAATTGAACCATTTAGCTAGTTTTGGATTTTGTGTCAATCTTGGGATCCGAGATATGTATAGTTTTAAATATATTTTTCTCAAGGAGGCACGAGTACCATAAACATTTCCATAAAATATGAGAATTTTTGGAGAATTATGAAATTACTTATGCATTTCTGAAATTGGGTTCAGAATGTAGAAAAGGCTAATTTCTGAGTATCGGTCGGCCGGTGCAGGATGCAGTCAACTGATAATTCTGTAAGGTATTTTCGATAGGGGACAGTCGACTGGTAACATTCTTAGTCGACTGATACAGGGTGAAACTGTATTCAGCAAAGTCGGCATGTGTCCTAATGATGTCAAATATGTGTATAATCTTATGAGGGGTTAATACACAATGTTTATGATCATTAGAGGACAAAGAATCCAATAATTGAGATATTGTTGGAGTTTTTTTTTATTTATGGCAAAGTGAAAGAATTAAGATTTAATTGGGAAAATCTTATGTACCTTTGCGAGAAATCCTAACTCAAGGGGGAACTTAGGTAAAGGGGAAGCATTGTTGCTCATGTATTGACAAAGGGGGAGCCTTGTGATAGGTTCTTAAAAATCCCTTGGTAAGTCTAAGTGTAGGGGGAGCGTTGGAAAGGTTCATAAAAAGGAAGTTTAGGTGTTGGGGATGCCTTGTGATAAGATCTATGATTGTTTGCATTGCATTACATATTTACATATGCATTGGCAGTATAAGTCCAAGGTATAGTCTTCGCAACGTAAGTCTAAATGTTTTTAGCATTTATTATTTTCTATATGTTTTCTCTAATTTAAATGTATTATCAAACATATATAAAAAGGGAGAGATTGTTGAGGCAATCTATGGTCCGTGGGATCATGTGTTTTGATGTTTGGGTAAAAAGTTTAAGTTAGGTTCACCCTTATATTTGATATGTGTATTTGAGTGTGCAGGTTCTATAAGATATACATAGAATCAGCTTGATGACTTCGGATCCGATGAAAGATGGTGCATCCGAGGGATCATGAAAGCATCTAGACAATATATTATTGCTACAATTTCATAGTCAAGAGAAGTTAAATGACCTTTTTCCTTGATTGGCCGGAAGCATATCTACGTATAGTCTTTGTAGTTTTGGGGTCATATTTAGATGGTTTTCAATAAAGAACTCCTCCTCATCCAGCTTCAACACCATCTATTTCTATAATTAAGTAGTATGTATCAAGTGGTAGTGTTAAGACTGGAATTTATTTTACTATGTCTTTAATCTGCCGAACTAAGTTTAGATTTGTTGATTAAAATATTTTTGTCCGGTTATTGATGTTTTGTTATATAAGGGTTCACTAATTTTTTTTATGTCTTTAAGATATTGTCTGGCATAGTTGAGAAGACTTAAAAATGATCTAAGTATTTTGATGTCTTCCATTTGTCGAAAAAAACTTAATATCTTGGAGGTAATATGTGGTTGTAGAGAAATTTTTCCCTATCCTATTTCAGCTCCCAAAAGTCAATATGTTTAACTGCAAGCTTCATTTTACTTCTAGAGATTATTAATACATCTGTTTCAAATAAGTTAAATACTAATGTAAATATAGAAAATTTGTTTCTTTGTTTTAGAGGAACAAGAATATCATTAATATAGACATACGTACAATTGGCAAAATTCTTGAAAATAGTATCCATCTTTCTTTGAAAGATTTGAGGTGCTACTTTTAGATCAAATGGTATGACTAACCATTCAAAATGACCTTTTGGACAAAAAAAGTTGTCCATTCTATAGAATCAGAATGCATCTTTACTTGTCAGAACCCAGATTTCAGATCAAATTTTGAATACCATTTGGAGTCTTGAATTTTGATAAGTAATTGGTCCTTATCAGGGATTTTATAATCATCTTCCTGATAGTTATCATTTAATCTTTTGTAATTAAATACCATTCTAGATTATTCTCTTTTTTATTCGGATCCTTTGTTCACAATAAAGGCTAGACTTCTATATAAGTACTTCGGGATAGTTTTGATATGACCAACTGGTCAAGTTAGGTCATGTTGGTTTGATGTCTTATTTCTAAGTATGCAAGAGCTTAGTAGCACAAGAAGTCGAGCGGAAAGACGCAACAGATGAGAAGGATGATACGAGAAGGGAGCTGACGAGCGCGGTGCATTCGAGGGACGAAAATACTTAGGGACGGAATCCGGGGAGGAAACCTGTTTTAGGAAAAGATCGGAGTTGACTTTGGGTGAGCTTGGTTAACTAGACTCCACCCATCCAAGGTGCTGGAGCTATTCCTGGCGCCTGGGAATGGGGGCGCCTGTGTTGACACTAGCGCTTGGACTCTGGGCACCTGGGTTGATACAGGCACCCAGGATTGAAGTTTTTATTAGCAACTCAGCTGTTGCGAAGTGGATCAAGTTTGACCAAGCTTTAGGCGCCCCAACGAACACAGGCGCCTGAGATGTGCTACGTCAACAATGGATAAGTTTGTCCAGGGACTATAAATGGACCCCTTGAGCTCATAAAGGCATTAAACACACTTGTAATCATTTTCCTTTCGAGCTCTAATCTTCTGTGCTTTAATTTTCTTGTAAGAGGCTACTCTGCCTTCCTCAAAAGAGTTTGATAGTAGATGGAGGGTTCTATATATAACTAGGGGAGTCGACCAACTCTGCCTCCACATTTGTCCTATGTGAGGACAAGAGTCAGTGTACAGTGTCAGTCAGTCGACCGACGCCGCGCCTTCTGACATCCGTAGGTGGCTCCATAGTACGGCCTGATTTTATTCATTGTGACTATCAGAGATCGTACTAAGCCAGCGAGATTTCTACGATTCTTAACACGAGTTGTGTTAGGTTAGAATCGGCGACGCCAGCGTGGTCACTATTGTCACTTGCTAGGACGTCAGAGTGTTGGCACGAAGTACTGACAAGAGCAATCGCGATGAATACGGTGTGCCGAGTTGCAGCTCACTCGGGTGTCTGCCACTCGGCGTCCCCATGGTCGCCTCCGAGAGCCTTCTCACATGGGGTTTCTTGACTTAGGGAGAGCAATAAGGGGCCCTGTAGTTGAGGAGCGTCGGTCGAGATCTAACTAGATTGGGGGACCCACCGGGGAGTCTCCCCGACCGGCATACTCCTGACCGGGGTTCTCTAGGGTTAGGGCTACGACCATAGGCCCGGGGTTCCTTCTAAGCGGCCGGGGTACCCCAATCCTTTTTATCCCAGCGGCCGAGTTGCCCTATAGTTGGAGTTGGCCGAGCTGGGCCAACTCGGGCACGAGTATTCAGGCCTATATTTTTCTCGTGCTGCCGCCTCCCCCCCCCCCCCCCCCCCCCCCTCGTGCTACCGCCTTCGGCTCCCGCTCAACAGCTTCTATGTCCAACCTTCATCCTAGCCTGCGGACGGGCTAGACCCCGCCTCCGTCAGCTATACGGGATCATCCAACATTACAAATCACATATTTTATTTATTTAATGTTTCTATATAATTTTTTATTTAATATTTTAATTAATTATGATCGTTAATTTAATTTATTTATAATTTATAATTGTTAATTTAATTTATATTTTTCATTTAATATTTAATTAACTTATGAATTTTAATATAATTATAATCATTTGTATATTTTTAATTTATAAGATATTTATTTTCAAAAGAAAAAAATATAATTTTAAATATTAGTAATAATTTATGAAATAAAATATTTCATAAAAATAATTCATTTTTTTTGCATGTCATATTGTGTTGTTTATTTTTTTGATTTTTTAATGCCGCTCATTTTGCATTAAAAAAAAAAGCACTACTTGAAGCATAAACTCCCTTCGCAGTCGCAGTCGTCACATTCACTTATATAAATTGAACATTAAGTTACAATCAAATCAAACCGACCGACCAAATTATCTAACATAGAACAAATTGAATTATTTTTATATTAATCGAATGGTCGAATTTTATTATTGAAATTGAATAATCTGAATAAAATATATTAATTTAGAATATAACCAAATTAAACATTTTTTAAAATAAAAAATATTAACACTTTTTATTAAATTGGTTTAATAAAAAACTTAATATTTGTTATTATTTAATAAAAATCGATTTTCAAAACTTAAAATTGAATTGGAACCGAGTTACCAAAATAATAAAAAAATACACTTCCAAATAAATCGGAATAATTTCTAAATTAATTCAATTTTATTGATTATTTCACTTGATTGAAATTTTACTCACCCTTATGTACTGTTACATGTACAGTGATAAAAGAGTGATAATATTTATCCAAGACGTCTTTCACATCCATTCCTAAATATTGTGAAGGAAAATAAATCACAAATGACTATTAATCCCGAGCAATGGTCAATACGAGGAAAAGTTGCATGTAAATAAATGACTATTAACCCGCGTCTTAGCTCATGTTTTTTTTTATATAGTTTGGAGACCTTGAATTAACCACCATGTGAGAAATAGTTCGACATCAAGATGGTACCTTCTTTTCTCCCCATCTTCGATCAACTTATGGACCAATTTTTTCTCCCCATATTGGATCAAATTATGGACCAATTCAATCAAAAAAGCATACATATACGCGGGATCATTCATTCTTTCATCGCCCTCATTCTAAAAGCATCCCACATATGACAATCAATAACCACCAAGATGTATCCTTTCTTTTCCATTAGCTTTTTCTTTATTCTATCTTGGATTTTGCCTCCCTCGAGATTCAAATTGGAAAGTAGTGAGAACCCAACTTGTGCATGTCTTGTAGTCACCTCATCACCCCGCTCAAAACCCTAAACCCTAATTGTGCATCCTTTTCCTTTCTAGCCACCAATGGTGAACATTTTGGGAAGAGTGCTCATACTTTGTCAAATTCCTCTATCAAACCTAAAAAACCTTCTCTTTTGTTCTCTCTCTCTCTCTGGTCCTCCATCTATTTGTTTAGGCGAAGATTTGACTGCAAACTAGAGATCAGAAATCAGATTCCCTACTTCTACAAAAGCAAAAGTAAGTCAGTTATAATCTTTTGACCTAACCCTAGAAGTATCACTAGAATGAAACAATTGAGAACATCTGTTGATAACTCATGATCATGTCGAATGTAATCAGATAACTCACATGATCTGATAGCAGACACTAGCCAACACTGTCTGGAAGATTTGCATCAACTAACAACTGTAGAATTGCTACTAGGTTGGTTGCTAATTATCGATCTGGGACTGACTCAGTTCGAGCTCTTGATTTTGTATCTGCAGAGGAGGTTCTTCTTTTTGGAGGATGAATTGTGCACTGAAAGAACAATCTTCCCGGGCTCGGTAACCTTGAAGGTACCCTTCAATATAGGGTCATCCATGGTCGACAGCTTCCTCTCCTTTTGCAAGATCACCGTGTACCGGTCCGCCAAACTCGGGACAAACTCAGCACTGTATGTGACATCCCAGCCGAGAACTCGAAGCTCCCAAATGAGATTGCATTTCTGCACAGCACAGCATCCTGAATCCATCCAACAGCTGATTGTTTTAGTGGATTGAAAGGATTCAACCACTTACCTCGCTAATCAGTATCTCGACATCTTGCTTCACCAAGGGCTTGATAGTGAGGTGTGTAGCAGCATCAGCAATGGTGAAATCAGGGTCATTCTCCCTGCTGAAGCCTCCGTATTGGACTGGAACTTGCTCGGGCACAATGTATCTATCAGAGACAAGTTGATAGATAGATTGAAGCTCCATGGAGACTATAGAAAATTCGTTAACTAAACAAAGAAAAGAGGCCAAAATTCAACCTAAAAAGGGTCTCAGCTGTCTTTGAGGGCCCTGCAAACACAAACTTGCTCCTGGTCCTCTTGGTGAAGAAGGGGCTCATCATTCGATGAAACGCGAGGTACCACCACGGAACGTTGATGAATATCTAGCAATCACGATAGATGTTCATCACATTAGCTACAAATTCACAAGCTCATGATTCTGATAAACTAATCAAGACATGCCTGATCAGTTACTGAATTTAACTCTATGGATCATGTTGTTCTTCGTTTCTTTTTCAAAATTAGTTCATCAAAATGAAATTCAGTGTAAGGAAAAAAAAATCCATGGATCACATTAGCTACAAATTCACAAGATCATGATTATGATAATCTAATCAAGACATGCCTCAGTTACTGAATTTAACTCTATGGATCATGTTGTTCTTCGTTTCTTTTTCAAAATTAGTTCATCAAAATGAGATTCAGTGATAAGAAAAGGAAAAAAAACATGGATCGTGTTCTTCTCCTGTTCATTTCTTAGTGAAGTTCATCAAAATGAAATTTTGGTAATGAAAAAAACTGCATTGAGCAAGAAGCAATTCAGCTCCATGGATTCTCTGAAACAATGGAACGAAGGAAGGAAGGAAGCTACCTGCTTGGCCACAAACTCAGGGTAGTTGTCTTGGAGCAGAGCAAGGGCGAGGCGGATCTCCTTCGCCGGACGGATTGTGTCCTTGAGGTCGGCGACCTGCAGCATTGTCGAGATGCCGCCAGGAGTGAAGTCGAGCAGGTCGCGGATGCCCTTCTCCAGGTGTTGTATCCTCCACCTCAAGAACCGCTTCTTCTTCTCCTCGTCGGCGAACACCAGAGCGTGCATCGCCTCGCTTTGGAGCTCGCCGTAGACGCCGTAGCACATGGGGTGGCCTGCCCTGTCGGCGCCATGCATGAAGACCACCCTTTCCAGATCAGGGACGCCGAGGTCCTCTTCTAGGAGGGCTTCGACGCCGAACTCCTCCCTCCACAGCACGGCGTCCTTGAGCATGGCCATGGCTTCCTTGGCGTTGAAGTCCCTCGCGCGGAGGAACTTGAGGAGCACGGTGTCGCTCCTCTCGTCGGCCAGAAGGGGGACGCCCCAAATGAGTACCTCAGGGGAGCCGGCGACGGTCTTCTCGAACTCCTTCATCTTCTTCTTGGTCGGCACAGAGATGACGGAGACCACGCTCTCCTCTATGGCTTCCACCGTCTTGGCTCCGTCCTCGTCCGCCTCGACGGCGTTATGCACTAGCTTTCCGTCATATTCCTCTTCCGACGCCGGATTCCGCAAATATTCCGGCGGAGTAAGAACCGGAGGCCCCTCTTGCTGGTTTTTCCCGGCCGGAAGAGGCGGGGAGAAATCGTGGCCGGCGAGGGACGCACGAACAAGCTGTTTGAGTTCGTCGAGGGCCTTCTTCTCGTGGTCGCCGAGGTCGGCGATGAAGGTACTCTCCTCCGAGAAGACGCCAGCGTGGAAAGTAGAGGCAGCCGTCGCATTCTCCTCCAAGGCGATGGCGCGCCTCTCCTCGGCCGCCTCCGCCGCCAGGGCCGAGAGCAAAGCCATCTTCCTCGGCCGCTTCTCCGGCTCGGAAACAGGCGGCGACTGCGGTCGCTGCTTCACCAGCTCTTTCAACGGCGACACCGTCAACTCCTCGGTCGCCGCTGCAGCTGCTGCCTTCGCCACGTTCGCCTCGGCCATTTGCGTCGGGCTTCGTACGACCATGAAAGTGGCGTGGGAAGGCAGAGGACTGGAACTTGCTCGGGCACAATGTATCTATCAGAGACAAGTTGATAGATAGATTGAAGCTCCATGGTTCCCAACCTACTGTGTTGCTCCTGATCGGTCCGATGACCGATCAGGGAGCAGGTTGTTGCCGTGTTGCTTGGCTCCTGATCGGTCTAGTGACCGATCAGGGAGCAGGCAGCTTCCTCACTGCCTTGCTCCTGATCGGTCTGGTGACCGATCAGGGAGCCAACAGTGAGTGAGTTCCCCCACGGATCAGCTCCTGAACGGTCCGTTGACCGATCAGGGACTTAGGATTTGATTTCTGAGATCACTGTTCATTAGACCTGATCGGTCGGGGTGACCGATCAGGCTTCACTCTGATTGGTCACCAGACCGATCAGGCGTGTATTGCCGCGAGAGCTGGGAATCCCAGCGAAGCAGTGGATCAGTCTGGTGACCGACCCACAAGCCCTGGATCGGTCCGGTGACCGATCACTTTAATTCAAATTGCGTTGTCAGACGCTCTGAACATATCTGATTCTCTGCGCTCACTCACTGATCCTTGATTTTCTGATTGATATACTGTGCTAACACTCTGATTAAGCTGCAGGTGACAGGGAAGGATTCAAACACTCAAGGAGAGTCAATGGAGACCTTTCCTTGGAGCAGGTTTGTCCGATTTTCCATCTCAGGTTGCAACGGGCGAGCTGCAGACTGGAGCTGAGACTGGAGCTTGGCTGAGGGAAGCTCAGGGAGTCTAGGGAGAGCTCAGTGGTAGCTGGCGTTGGTAGGTGAGCAGCTGGTGGCTGTAGGGATGGTGTCACCTGACACTTGGTGGAGAAACAAAAGGGCGGAAGAAAGCTTCGTTGAAGCAGAGGTTTTAGTGAACAGCTTTGGGGCTTGAGTTCTTGCTGTGCCTTTGAGTTCTTCACAACTTGCTTGCGTGTTCTGAAGTTCCATCTTGTGCAAGCAACTGAGATTCAAGAAGCAACCATCCCTTGCTTGAGAACCAGGAGGAAGGAACAAGAATCTTCGAGTCCAACAGCGAGAAGACACGGGGAAAGGGTTCTTGCGTGAGATCGTCGCTGGGTGGAGCTCTGAGGGAGCTTGCTGTGTTCTTGTCTTTGCTAAGTGCTAAGTAAGATCATTCTCGTGTTTCATTGTGCTTAACACTATATTCTTGATTGAAACGCTGTGGAGAGGTTACTCCACCGAGAAGGAGGTTGTTTTCTATCCGGTGTTCACCGGGGCTTGATCTGTCGACGATCAAGGGATCGCCCACCTTAAGGGCACGCCAAGGAGTAGGGGCAAGTTATCCCCGAACCTTGTAAACCCTCCTTGTTAGCGATCTTGCTAGTTGTGTTGGTTTGCTTTCGTTTTAGTTTTCTGCACACTCTGTTTTCTACTCTTTCCGCTGTGCTACTGATCTTTGAGTTGCAGAAACTCTTAAGTGTTTAAAGTCCAAGTGATTGGCTATATTCACCCCCCCTCTCTAGCCATCCGGTTTCCAACAAGTGGTATCAGAGCGAGGGGCTCTGTTTTTGCGGATTAACAACCGAGAGCTATCTTCCATGGCGTTGAGAGAAGGCTTTTCAACCACCTGACCTCCTTTCTTTGATGGCGCTGATTTTCAATATTGGAGATCAAAGATGGAGTATTATTTGAAGATGGACATCAATACTTGGTTCGCGGTGAAGGAGGGCTTCACCCCTCCTAAGGATGATGAAGGCAAGGAACTTGAGTCTTGGCGGTGGACGGCTGAACAAACTCGGAAGAGTGAAGCTGACGCGAAGGCGATCGTCACTCTACAATGCGGCATGAACAAAGACCAACTCGTTAAGGTTGGTCCTTTCACAACTGCTAAGGACTTGTAGAACAAGCTCATCGAACTCCACGAGGGCACCCGAGATTCAAGAATCGCCAAGAGAGATTTGTTTCTCAACCAATTACAAAATCTTTCCATAAAGGAAAATGAATCGGTAAGTGAGCTACATAGCCGGTTCAAGGATGTCCTCAATGGGCTTCATTCGATTGATGAAAAGGTCGAGAATCGCGACCTTGTGAAGTATGTACTAAAAGCATTTCTAAGGAATGCTTTGTGGTCATCCATGGTGGATGCCTACAAAGTATCCAAGGATTTATCTATTGTTAAGTTAGATGATTTGTTTTGTGAAATGGAATTGCATGAAATGGCTAACAAAGGCCCCATGGAGAAGGGGATTGCCTTAGTTGCAGGGGACCAATCCAACAAGAAGAAGAAGGAGAAGAAGAAGGAAGTCTCTTCATCTTCATCCTCTTCCAAATCCGAGTCCGATTCCGAGGAAGATGGCAGCGGCTCCTCATCCTCCGAGATGGCGAATTTTGTGAGAAGGATGATGAGAAGGGGTCGACGCTTCAAGGGTAAAGGTAATCCTAGTGAAGCTAAACTTGATAAGACTAATGCCTCTTGCTATGAGTGTGGTAGGAAAGGGCATTTCAAGAATGAGTGCCCGAAGCTAAAGAAGAAGGAGGAGAAATCCAAAAAGAAAGAAGAAAAATCCAAGAAAAAGAAGAAGGCCTTGAAGGCCACTTGGGATGAGTCCTCCTCAAGATCATCGGATGAAGAGGAGGAGAAGAGCACAAGGCATGTGACACTTATGACTCTTGGAGAGGAAAGCAGTGATGAATCATCCAACTCCTCAAACGCGGCTTCATCATCTTCGGATGATGAAGAGGTAACTTCTCCCGAACTTGAGAAGTGTTATAGAGCTATTGCATGTTTAACCAATATGCTAAAGAAGTCAAAAAATAAGGTTAAATCATTGCAATTGGAAATTGATCAATTGAAAGCATCTAGGGATGATAATATAGATGACTTGCATGTTGAAATGTTAGAAGATGAGATTAAGTCATTGAAACTTGAGGTTGAAAGTTTGAAATCCTCTAAGGTTGAGGATATAGATGATTTGCATGATGAATTTCTAGAAGAAGAGAACAAATCATTAAAGAGTGAAGTTGAGAAGCTCAAGAATATTCTTGAGAAGTTCTCAACTAGCTCTAAGACCCTAGACATGATCTTGAATACCCAAAGGGCAGTTTACAATAGGGCCGGTATTGGTTACCGACCCAAGGAACCTTCATTTGTGTCTCTTATGTCTAAGACTGATATGAGACAATCTAGGACACCCAAGGTTCAAAAGAAAGTTGTCAACGCATGGGTGCCTAAGTCTTGTTTAGTTGATGCTTTAGGTCCCAAGGTTTGGGTACCTAAATCTTCCATTTTTCGAATTGTGTAGGTTATGATTGAGGGGGATCATCTATCAACTTGGTTCGTTGATAGTGGGTGCTCCAAACACATGACCAGGGATAGATCATTGTTTACCACACTTCACAAGAAAAGTAGAGGTAATGTTTCTTTTGGTAACAATGGTAGTCTTAAGGTCATAGGTATAGGAGACATTCAAATATCCGAATGTCTTAGAATTTCAAATGTCCTTCTAGTCAAGGGGATGACTTTTAATCTCCTAAGTGTCAGTCAATTGTGTGACACGGGTTACACAATTGATTTTCAACTAAGTTAATGTCTAGTTAGACAACATAACACCTTGGACACGGTACTAGTAGGAGCAAGAGTAGACAATATTTATCAAGTTTCTTTTAAAAGTGCTACTAATGCTTTTGCTAAGTGTCTCATGTCAAAAGAAGAAGAGTCCACCCTTTGGCACCGGAGACTTGCACATGTGAACATGAAGAACATCCGGAAGTTGGCCAACAAGGGATTGTTCGTGGCTTACCAAGCATCAAGTCTGAAAAAGAAAAGATTTGTGATGCATGTCAAATGGGTAAGCAAACAAAAGCTGCACATAAAGGTAAAAACGCTGTAAGTACTTCTAATGCATTAGATTTACTTCATATGGATCTATTTGATTGTAGTACCATCATATCATTGAATGGAAGTAGATATTGCTTTGTTATCATTGATGATTTTACTAGATATACATGGACATATTTTCTGAAATTTAAGGACCAAACCTTAGATGTTTTCATTTCTTTTTGTAGAAGGGTTGAAAATGAAAAATCATCAACCATTAAGACAATTAGAAGTGATCATGGAGGTGAATTTCAAAATCAACGATTCTTAGAATTCTGTCAAGATAGAGGTTATAGACATGAGTTCTCCACTCCTAGAACACCACAACAAAATGGTGTTGTAGAGAGGAAGAATCGTGTCTTACAAGAGGCTGCACGAAGCATGCTCAATGAGTACTCTCTACCGAGTTACTTATGGGTCGAAGCTGTAAATACAACTTGCTATGTGCAAAACCGAGTTCTCATTCATAGATTCTTGGGTAAGACTCCCCATGAACTTTGGTTTGGGAAACCACCTACGGTTAGACACCTTAGGGTGTTTGGCTGTAAGGTGTTCATCCTAAACACCAAGGATCACCTTGGAAATATCACGACAAAGGCTGATGAAGGAATACTAGTCGGGTACTCCCTAGTTAGCAAAGCCTACCGAGTCTACAACAAGAAATCTAGATTAGTTGAAGAGTCTTCTGATGTGATTTTTGAAGAAATTTCAAAATCGAATGACCAATCAGAAAATGTAGAAGGAGTCCAACTTGAACTTAGGAGACTAAGTTTGAATGAAACTCCAAATGTTGTTGATGGTGATGAGTCTGATGACGGTGAACCTAGACAACCCATTGATCAGCCGGATCCTGAGGCTGAGCTTGTGTCTAGTGAATACATTCAAGAAGCACCACCAACACCAAGGCAAACTAGATTAGCCTCTAGTCATCCCCAAGACCAAATTGTTGGAGACATCCATCATGGGGTTAGAACTAGATCATTCTTTAGGAATGAGGCTAATGAGGTTGCCTTAATTTTCGAAATTGAACCTAAAAAAATTGATGAAGTATTAAATGATCCCGATTGGATCATTGCAATGCAAGATGAACTAGGTCAATTCGAGAGAAGTCAAGTTTGGGACTTAGTCCCTAGACCTAAGAAAACCACCATCATTGAAACCAAATGAGTCTTCAAAAATAAATTGAACAACAAGGGAGAAATCATTAGAAACAAGGCACGCTTAGTAGCCAAGGGCTATAGTCAAGTTGAAGGCCTTGATTATGATGAGACTTATGCTCCCGTGGCACGATTAGAGTCCATCCGATTGATGCTAGCTTTTGCAGCTCATCGTGATTTCAAATTATATCAAATGGACGTCAAATCGGCCTTTCTAAATGGTCTAATAAGAGAAGAGGTCTATGTTGAACAACCACCGAGGTTTGAGAGTACCGAATTTCCAAACCACGTGTTCAAACTCAAAAAGGCACTTTATGGCCTTAAACAAGCACCCCGAGCTTGGTATGAGCGGTTGTCGACGTTCCTAATTGAAAAGGGCTTCGTTAGAGGCCAAATAGACCCTACACTATTTCTACGGAGAGATGGTGATAATATTTTTGTAGCCCAAGTTTATATTGATGACATAATTTGTGGCTCAAATAACAAGGGCTATTTAAATGAGTTCATTAGACACATGGAAAGTGAATTTGAGATGAGTCTAGCGGGAGAGTTGACTTTCTTCCTTGGACTTGAAATCAAACAAACCCAAGATGGGATCCATGTGCACCAATCGAAGTACACACAAGAAATGCTTCGAAAATTCAATATGAGTGATTCAAAAGAGGTAACCACTCCCATGGCTACAAACACAAGATTAGACAATGATGAGAGTGGTCAACCCGTTGATTTGACTCAATATCGAAGCATGATAGGTAGTTTGCTATACCTCACAGCTAGTCGACCTGATATTCTTTCCGCTGTGGGTATGTGTGCTAGGTATCAAGTTTGTGCCAAGGAATCTCATTTAATCGCTGTTAAGCGAATTTTGAGATATCTTAAAGGCACAATAGGAGTCA
>JAGFNQ010006519.1:26993-131475 GCA_024364735.1 Boesenbergia rotunda | reverse complement strand
TTAACTGAGATCCGACCCTACCACTGTCTGATGCTCTACGGCATGCACCGCTGATTGGACTTCGATATCATGGAGAGCATCTTCCAGTCCATCCTATCTTATCGAGAGCTCAGCCGCCGCACGGTTTACATGCCTTTTGGTCACGTCATCACCGACTGGCTCATGTCAGTTGGTGTTGATGTCACCAAGGGCCGGACGATGCCTATGGTCCGACAGGATTGCAGACTTGGCCGACGGGCATTTGCCAAGTCCGACATCATTGTTCGGGAGCATGATCGGGTGTTGGTCTGGAAAGATGGTAGGGTTTTTGGTGAGTTACCGAGGGGAGGTCCACAGGTTCAGGCGCCAGCCGATGTTGCTGCTGATTATGACGACGAGCCCAAGCTAGATCTTCGCTGGCAGCTCTCTGAGCTGAATCGGACTCTCCAAGAGGATATTCAGTTGCGGGAGACCTGGCGCGAGGAGGTTCGGACGGATTTTCGCTCCATCGATCGCAGACTGACCGTGATCGAGACTGATGTTTCTGGATCTCGCACTTTACAGCAGACATGGTACGCTAGTGGCGCCAGCACACATTCCCTAGAGTTGCGCCCTCTGCTAGTGCTGCACCAGGTTCCTTTGCTGCTGTTGATGAGACGCTGGACGATCCGATGCAGGCTGACCCCCCCACTGATGACTGATATACTCTATGTCTGTTTGACAGTTGACTTTCTGATCCCTTGCGTTGTATGACTCTCAGGCTGTATGCCTAGTGACTTGACTTCTCTGGCCGTGTGCCATACTTGTTTGACTTCGATGCATTGATGTGCATCTGTTTGGTTGTTTGGTTTGACGCACTGCTATTTTACTAGATGATGATCTTGCTATATGATGCATCTGATTTAGCATGTACTTTATATTTGCCTAGTTATTCAGTTTCTGATGCACTTGACTATGATCAGGCCGTGTTAATATGATGTCTTCGATATTTTGCTTGCCTTATTATGCTTATGATGTTGACTTATCTGTGTTCACATGATTACTATCTGCCTATATGCTCATTCTGTATCGCTATGATCATGCTTAAAATGCCATGTCTACTTAATGCACATGATTATTTCAAAAATGCCATGCTTAAAATGCCATGCCTTGTGTGTGGTTATTTCATGTTAGTATGATGCATGTGATTGCTATATCTTGCTCTATCTTTTTCACATGTGTTCATATGGTTATCAAAAATCAATCACATCTTTGTTGGTTTGGGATACCCCTAGGGTTGAGGGGGAGTATGGTTAAACTTAACAGTCCTTCTAGACCCTTTTCGGTGTTCGACAAAGGGGGAGAGTGTGGTTGGTTAAGTTTATGATGATTATATTGTAGGGGGAGGATTCTGATTCCCCTATGATTCTGAGTTTGAGAAAATTTGATTGAGAATCCCTAAACTTAAAATCGGGTTGTCAAACAACAAAAAGGGGGAGATTGTTGATGCAGTCTAGCCCTGATTGTTGTTTTGGTGTTGACACCGATTTTAGTTTAGGTTGATGATTATGATGATTATGATTAAGTCCTGATCGAGGATTAGGCATGATATGGAAAATCCTAGCGTGGAGGGCTAGGTGTTGGAAAATCCTAACCTGGAGGGTTAGGTGTGGAAAATCCTAGCTTGGAGGGCTAGGTGTTGGAAAAGTCCTAATTCGGAAGGGTAGGGTCTTGGAGGGCTAGGTGAAAAGTCCTAACTTGGAGGGTTAGGTGAAAAGTCCCAACTTGGAGAATTAGGTGAAAAGTCCTGGCTTGGAGGGTCAGGTGCCTAGCTTGGAGGGCTAGGTCGGATGAAGTTCTAACTCGGAAGGGTTGGGTGAAAAGTCATAGCTTGGAGGGCTAGGTGAAAAGTCGTAGCTTGGAGGGCTAGGTGAAAAGTCCTAATTTGGAGGGTTAGGTGCAAATTCCCAACTTGGAGAGTTAGATGGAAAAAATCCTTAGCTTGGAGGGCTAAGGTGGATGAAACCCTAGCTTGGAGGGCTAGGTTTGAGTCCCTGGATCGGTCTGGTGACCGATCAGGGATATTGGCACGTTGCTCCTTCGTGGATCGGTCTGGTGACCGATCCAGCAAGGACTGATCGGTCTGGTGACCGATCAGGGAGCGCACAGTGAGGTTGGGAACCTACTGTGTGGCTCCTGATCGGTCCGGTGACCGATCAGGGAGCAGGCTGCTGCCTTGTTGCTTGGCTCCTGATCGGTCCGGTGACCGATCAAGGAGCAGGCAGCTTCCTCACTGCCTTGCTCCTGATCGGTCTGGTGACCGATCAGGGAGTGAACAGTGAGTGAGTTCCCCCACGGATCAGCTACCGAACGGTCCGGTGACCGATCAGGGACTTAGGATTTGATTTCTGAGATCACTGTTCATTAGACCTGATCGGTCTGGGTGACCGATCAGGCTTCACTCTGATCGGTCTGGAGACCGATCAGGCTTCACTCTGATCGGTCTGGAGACCGATCAGGCTTCACTCTGATCGGTCCGGTGACCGATAAGGCTTGTGTTGCCGAGAGAGCTGGGAGTCCCAACAAAGCGATGGATCGGTCTGGTGACTGACCCACAAGTCCTGGATCGGTCCGGTGACCGATCACTTTAATTCAAATTGCATTGTCAGACGCTCTGATCGCGTCTGACTCTCTGCGCTTAACATCTGATTTTTGATTTACTGAATGATATGCTGTTCTAACAGTCTGATTAAGCTGCAGGTGACAGGGGAGGATTCAAACACTCAAGGAGAGTCAATGGAGACCTTTCCTTGGAGCAGGTTTGTCTGTTTTTCCATCTCAGGTTGCAACGGCCGAGCTGCAGACTGGAGCTGAGACTGGAGCTTAGCTGAGGGAAGCTCAGGGAGTCCAGGGAGAGCTCAGTGGTAGCTGGCGTTGGCAGGTGAGCAGCTGGTGGCTACAGGGATGGTGTCGCCTGATGCTTGGTGGAGAAACAAAAGGGCGGAAGAAGGCTTCGTTGAAGCAGAAGTTCTTGCGAACAGCTGTGGGGCTTGAGTTCTTGCTGCACCTTTGAGTTCTCCACAACTTGCTTGCGTGTTCTGAAGTTCCATCTTGTGCAAGCAACTGAATTCTGAGAAGCAACCGTTCTCTACCTGAGCACTTGGAGGAAGGAACAAGAGGCTTCGAGTCCAACAGCGAGAAGACACGGAGAAAGGGTTCTTGCGTGAGATCGTCGCTGGGTGTAGCTCAGGAGGAAGCTTGCTGTGTTCTTATCCTTTCTAAGTGCTAAGTAAGATTTTCCTTGTGTTTCATTGTGCTTAAACCTATATCTTTGATTGAAACGCTGTGGAGAGGTTTCTCCATCGAGAATGAGGTTGCTTTCTATCCGGTGTTCACCGGAGCTTGATCTGTCGACGATCAAGGGATCGCCCACCTTACGGGCATGCCAAGGAGTAGGGGCAAGTTATCCCCGAACCTTGTAAACCCTCCTTGTTAGCGATCTTGCTAGTTGTGTTGATTTGCTTTCGTTTTAGTTTTCTGCACACTCTGTTTTCTACTCTTTCCGCTGTGCTACTGATCTTTGAGTTGCAGAAATTCATAAGTGTTTAAAGTCCAAGTGATTGGCTATATTCACCCCCCTCTCTAGCCATCCGGTTTCCAACACCCCCAACGAAAACCCTAGGCAAATTTATTCATGTGTCCCTTAGGCGACGTTAAGGGTATGCGTGGAAGTCCACACTGATCGGCACTATTCAGAGAATGGGTTAGGGTTTCTGCAGTACTCTATTTTCATAATGGCAAAAAAAGTTAGTGTGTGTTTCAGGCTCTTCTTCCTTGGGATTATCCACCATGATATGTTAGCGAACTGATTAGTTCAAAACAACATTATTTCTAGGCATGTTTATAAAAAAAATTCCATCTTGATTTTGTAAAACTCAAATATTTGGGTTTAGTTCTTAATAAATTTTTATTGTTTACAACTTATAGGCTTCAGATGACCTTGGGCAAAAATTACATTGGTGTAGTATTTTAGGTCACTTTAATAGATTTTTTAAGCATTCAAAGTTTTATATGATCGACATATTGCGAAGATCAAAGAGTCTCCCTTCAGTGTTTTCTTGAACATATAAGAATTGCAACATATTAGTAGAATTTTGGTCAATATATTTGAAAATTGGGATTCAACGTCGCAAACTTATAGATTCTCAGGTGCATCTTTTAGTTATAAATTTTAAATATGAACTTAAGATAAAATAGGGATAAAGAGGACCTGCAATGATTTCATTTCAAACCCTCGTTAGGCCTGAAATGAAAATATTTCATGCCCTCTTTAGGCCTGAAAATATCTCATTTTAGGCCCATGTTAGGCCTGATATGAAATCATATCAAGCCTATCTTCTTAAAGATAACTAAATATTTTAAAATTTTCAAGTGTACCAGTTGTGTTCACTAGAAGAGATGTTGCTTTGTTACTGGGTATAACAGACCGAGGTGTTTTGGTCCCTATTAATTCAACTAAAGCATCGGGTGACCTCTATCTTACTTACTTTTCAAAAGAAAAATAACCTATCAGGACAAGAATTGAGGAGTTACTTAAATAACCTCTATCTTGTTGATGTTGATGCAGTCTGGCCCGATTGTTGTTTTGGTGTTGACAACGATTTAAGTTTAGTTGAATGGATTAAGTCCAGGTGGATCGGGAGATCGCACGCTGGCATGTGAAAAGTCCTAGCTTGGAGGGCTAGGTGAAAATTCCTAACTTGGAGGGTTGGGTGAAAAGTCCTAGCTTGGAGGACTAGGTGAAAGTTCCTAACTTAGAGGGTTGGGTGAAAAGTCTTAGCTTGGAGGGCTAGGTGAAAAGTCCCAACTTGGAGGGTTAGGTGAAAAGTCCTAACTTGGAGGGTTAGGTGAAAAGTCCCAACTTGGAGGGTTAGGTGAAAAGTCCTAGCTTGGAGGGGCTAGGTGAAAAGTCCTAACTTGGAGGGTTGGGTGAAAAGTCCTAGCTTGGAGGGCTAGGTGTAAATTCCTAACTCGGAGGGTCAGGTGATGAAATCCTGGTGAGTGAAGCCAGGTCCTAGCTTGGAGGGCTAGGTTGAAGTCCCGGTGAGTGAAACTGGGCACGGAGTCTTGGTCCGGGGGACTAAGAACGAGTCAGAGAAGGGTTGGAGGCTTATTCTCTTGACTTAGAGTGGGTTTGGCCTTGCCTGGATCAGTCTGGTGACCGATCAGGGAAGTTGGTACGGAGTTCCCTCGTGGATCGGTCTGGTGACCGATCCAGCGATGTCTGATCGGTCTGGTGATCGATCAGGGAACATACGGTGACTTTGGCAAACCTTACTGATCGACTCCTGATCGGTCTGGTGACCGATCAGGTATACTGTTCGGATCGTTCTGATGAACGATCAAATGTTGCGAGTTCCTCACTATGACCGATCAGGGTGGGTCCTGATCGGTCTGAGCATGTCCTGATCGGTCTGGTGACCGATCAGGCCACAGCTTGATTGGTCTGGGGACCGATCTGGAGTATGCAGCAGACTGCTGGATAGGTCTGGGGACCGATCTGGAGTGTGCAGCAGACTGCTGGATCGGTCTAGTGACCGACCAGGGTCCTCCCTGATTGGTCTGGGGACCGATCAGGAGCAGAACTTTAATTCAAATACGCTGTCAGAAGCTCTGATCGCGTCTGTTTTCTCTGCCGATTCTTTGATACACTACTGATATGTTTTGATATGCATTGCTAAGCGTCTGTTGGAGTGTGCAGGTGATACAAGAGGATTCAAATACTCAAGGAGGGTCAATGGAGGACTTTCCATGGAGCAGGTTTGGATCTATTGTGTTTTTAGGTCTCAACGGCGTCTGGCACAACTGGCAACTGACGAAGGCGCGGCTGGCAACTGACGGAGGCTCAGCTGGAGGAGTGTCCAGTGGACTGAGTGTTCAGAGAGGTCAGTGGGTCAGGTGTGAGTCAGTGGTGCTGATGGAGCCGGCGACGTTGAGCAGGAGCTTAAGAGATGAAGCTGGAAGCAGAGGAGCTGAGGCGAACAAGACATAAACTTGGGAAGTTTGGCTGGGTTGTGTTCGTGCTCTCTGTTGTTTTGTGCTTAAGCGTTCTACTACATCCTTGTGAGATCTGAGTGAGCATTCCTTCTTGTGTGATCTCCTGTGCTCAAGTTCCATCATCCGTGAGATCTGTGGAGAGGTTTCTCTACCGAGAAGGAGGCTCTATCTTATCCGGGTTCATCGGGGCTTGATCTGCCGACGATCAAGGGATCGCGCACCTTACGGGCACGCCAAGGAGTAGGGGCAAGTTATCCCCGAACTTTGTACATCGCTGTGTCGTTTGATTTGCTATCTTTGTTTTGATTTCTGTTCGTCAATTCTGTTTCTGCATTCTGTGTGTTTCCGCTGCCTAATCTCTGAGTGCAGAAATCTGTTAAGATCAAAGGATTTGTGTGTCTGGCTACATTCACCCCCCCTCTATAGCCATCCAAGTTCCAACAGTTGAATCAAAGGATGATATTGTATTAGTGTGTAAATTCTATATTTTGTATATATTTATTTGTATCTTATTTTCGTTTAGTACATATTAGGTTCCTCTAGGTCTTGTTGATATAGTAGATGATTACGAGAATCTTGCTTGATTCAACTGGTTGAAGTCATCCATAAATTTTTGTCTCCACAATTACCTAAAATTAGATACTTATTTTCATCAACTCAGAGATACCACACCAACACCATCCTCCCTTACCTAAATGGATTTACTAGCCTTTTGGTAGTGAGTATAATTTTAATGTTAAATTTTATAATATTTTGCGATCATTTATGCATTTATATGTAACATTTGGTATAGGTATGGTTTTTGAAGCATGTTCCAATTCAAAAACCATACAATATTGAATGCTCCTGAATAAATAAGTGGAGGAATATTCCTATGCATATTAGTAAGGTGAGGGCCCTTGTCGACTAACTCTCACCTGAAGAGGTAATTATTACAAACGGTGACCTATGTTAGTTTGATATGGAGTTGTTAACATTTGTGTACTTCTTATTTGACAAGTTATAATTGAAATAATTCTTATCCAAAATCAAAAAATCATTGGTTGAGAACTTTGATATCGGTGATGACATTCCGCACCCAATGCAAACATCACAAGTAGATGACACAGAAGCTAGAAGGCAAAGTAGTAAGGATGTGGTGACTGTATTCTTAAAAACAACCAAATCGAGGAGTTATCAGCGGAGAACATGTGTTTGAATGAAAGGGTTAAAGAATTACTCCCAATAATTGAAAATAAGTGCATGGAGACTCAATCAAGCAATCCTGTAGTTTATCCTCTTTCTGAACCAGTAGCTTGTAAAACAAAGAGAAGGAGAAGACGTGACCAAAGTCGGTATGATTATAGGGATACTCTAATTGGTAGTCCATTATGGCACTAGCTATTACCTAAAGAGAAGTGGAGCAAGAAACAAATATCAGAGGTAATAGGTAAAAAATCTGAACAAAAATCTTTTTTTATAGACAAGGAAAAAAGTAAAATTAGTGGGGATGATGTGGATGAAGAAAGAGAAACCATCATTGTAATGGAAGTCAAGTCTGAAAAAGACGTAGAGAAGGAAACAAATAGGATCGCCAAACTTTATAAAATGAGGAAATAAGTCATTGTCGTATATGATTTATTTGCATGTAAAATAGTTAAATTAAGTTGATTTTATTCATTAATTAGATTTTTTTTATCTTTATGGATGTAGTTTGTGAAGAAGCATTTTATGACTTCGAAGAAGAAAAATGAAGACGAAGATGTGGCCTACCTGCTAAATAAATTGGAGAACATAAAATAAGCTAGGACACAGTTTATTTAATTATATGATTTGTTAATATTAGTATCTTTGTCTTTAATATATTATCTTATGGATTAACTTTACAGGTTTACAACTCAATTAATTTAGGAGGATGTAACCTTTGGTTTGAATATGCATTCATTCTTATCTGTTCTGAATGGAGAGGTTTTTATAAAATGTGAGGTAATTGATGTCTACTGTAAAATTCAATTTACGGGAGCATCCCGATCTGACAAGTCATACAACAAGTCAATATATTGTTCAACATTCTTCACAGTAAAGAATCTAAATGAATTTAGAATATATATTGTATTAGAATAAATTTTATTATTTGGTTATTAATAATTTTGTCTGTGCATATTTGTAGTCATCGATAATATCCTCAAGAAAGTTTGACTTGTAACAAGTGATCAAGACAGATATGATAGTTGAAGGGTTTAAATACATTTTAATACCTTTGTGTAGTGTTAATGCACACTTTCACATATTGTCGGTGGATACAAAATCAATAACTTTCAATCATTTCAATTCTCACGCTAGTAGTTGTAAATATAAATATGAATTTGATTCAGCGATAAGCATCCATTATTCGTTTTTATGTTATTTATTTAGTATAAATTCTCGTTGATGGTGAATTTCAAATTCATGGTCATACTTATAGGTAAAAGATTTAAAACAATATACTCATGAGCAACTTGCAACTATTCATCCATATCAAGAAAGCCATGATCCCTTGGACCAATGGGTCTCTCTCAGAGTAAATTGTCCCCAACAAGAAGCTAAGTAAATATGGATGAGTTTCAATTGAAAAGTATTTTATAAAAAATATGAAAATTTAAATTGCTGATGTTATTTACATTGTGGACTGTGACTTCTTTGTGATGCAATACATTCGATATCTTTTATATGATGAGAAAATAGACTTCAAATAAGGAGACATGATAAAAATGAAATTTGATGTAACACTTTTATTTCTGAGGGGCATGTTCTGTAAAATATGGGATTAATTATCCATAGTATTATAAAAAAATATCCAATGGTGTTGTAAGAAAAATAATTGTAGTTAGTGTTGTCACATCTATATAATTATATGTTAAGAAAAAATAATTGTGTGTTATTTATTGAATTCTAGTTACTGCATTATTTTGTGTAGGACCGGTGCCGTCGATAGAGGGGGGTGAATATCGACTGTAAAAATCTTTCGCGGAAACTCGTCTTACTTTCGAAATCCGTTCTAAGCAGAGCGTTAGTAGCACAACGGAAAATAAAGAAGAAAAATAAAGAACGACACAAATTGTACACGGGATTTTACTTGGTTCCCGGCCCCCCAGGGTCAATACATCCAAGGCCTAAGCACAGGAACGTCCGTCCACTAATGGTCTCCTTTCCGGACTTTCTGGAGGCGGAGAAACCCGTCTTACAGTGCAAGAGTTACAAACAAATGATAGATAAAATGAAAATGCAGAATGTAAACTCAAACCGAACAAACAGATTGAAACTCGGCCGATCTGGACCTCCGAAGTGCCGCACACTTCCTCCTAGAGCCTCCTGGTCGTAGAGCTTCGTCGTTAGTGCTTTGTCGTCACTTGGGAAGCTTAGAATCGTTCCGGAAAGTTGTGTTTCGAGTTGAGGGGTCGAAGCCCCTTTTATAGGCTTTATTAGGGTGCCTATGTTGATGGGGACGCCTCAAAGAGCTTGGTCAAAGCTTATCTCCGCGCCGAACTCGCCGCAGCCGATAAGGCTTCTGACTAGGGCACCCTGGACCTTCCAGGCACCTAGCTCCATCTAGGCGCCTCCATCAATGGGGGCGCCTAGCTCCATCTAGGCGCCTCCTTCAATGGGGGTGCCTAGCACCCTTTTCCAGCTTTGTTTGTTTGGTTGTATGCCTGCTTTGTCTTCACTTTTAGGTGCCTTCAAGATACATAAATACAAGGCAAACATGTAGATAATCTTAACCTTATGGACTTGGTTCTGATTTCGGATTTTTGCGAAACCCTAGGTCGAACCGACGCAAGTTCCCACCCCCGGGAACGCGCCTTTCACCTACTCCTCTCAGGAGACAGTTGCCACCCAATCCATTCGGGTGGACTTTAGCTTAGCCTTCGATACTCTCGGATCTCAAGACGTCCGACCCTCGACCCGTCTCTACTTATGTCCTTAGTCATCGCTCAGCTATGTTGCTCAATCCCTCGGACCAAGACTTCGTGCCCAAACCCTAGGTCTAGGACTTAGTGCCTAACTCCACTCATCAGGACTTTTGCCCAGCTTCACTCACCAGGACTTATTGCCCAACTTTACTCACCAAGTCTTCGGTGCCCAGCCCTTGGCCAGGGCTTAGTGCCCAATTCCACGAACCAGGACTTAGTGCCCAACCCTCGATCAGGTCTTAGGTGCCCAGCCCTCGGCCAGGACTTAGTGCCTAGGTTTAGTAGGACATTTCTTCACTTTGTTACTCCTCTCTTGACTCACCCTTCTCTTGTTCAATATATCACTGACTTAAGCATATTGTCAAACATTGAAACACTTAGAGGAGGACATCACTGATGCAACTTGCACCAACAATCTCTCCCTTTTTGATGTTTGACAATATCTTAAGTTAGATTGGTTGAAAGGGCTAAACCTTGAACAAAAATCATCTAAGTTTTGAAAATACATTTTGATCTTTGGGAGAAAAACATTTCTGAAATAAGCTCACTCTCCCCTTTATTGAAAAAGAATTTTTGATGTTCATTGATCCTTTGGGAAGAAACAAAAATTTTCTAACTTAAGCTCTCACTCTCCCCCTTTGTCATACATAAAAAAAAACGATCAAATCACTTGCACCAACAATAAAAGATTTTCTTTTGAAAGTACTTAGTATAATTTTTGAAATCATAGCAGAGAGCTAGTTTAACAAGAACAATTGCACCAGAAAATTACACCTTGAAATGTATTGTGCATAAAAAATATTTTGTATTTTCAGAAAATTTAGAAAATTTTTCACTTAGAAAAAATATTGCCTTGGAAAAATTTTCTATTGAGAAAGATTTTCAAAAGGAATTGCATACTTAAATGATTTTTCCTTAGAAAAATATGCATTTTTGAAACACTATAAGTATTTTTTGAAAAAATATTATGAACTTGAAAAACATATGTATTTTGAAAAATATTATGAGTTTGAAACACATAAGTATTTTAGAAAAATATAAGTTCTTTGAAAAAGTATAAGTTCTTTTGAAAAAAATTACTTGACTTATATTTTGAAAGTACTTAGAAAAATATTATTTTTAAAACATAATATTTTACTTGACTTGGTTTCTTTTTCAGTCTGACACAATCCTAGGAAACCTTGTTAACTACAAGGACATTTTCCTAAGTGTCCTGGAAAATCTCCAAATTCAAGTAAGTACTATTTTTTTTTTTAAAAAATCTGATAAGCCAAAAAAAACAATTTTAGAAAGTGACGGTGTAGATATAAATAAAAAAATGATAGTATTTTGAAAGAAAAAAAATTACTTATGTTTTCAACATGATTTTGAAATTAACGTGCATGAAAACATGTTTGAAATGTTCAATAATTCCTTTTAATTTGACCTTCCCCTAAACCTGACACAGTCCTTGGAAGCTTGTTAACTATAAGTACTCTTCCTCTAAGTCTTTAGGGTTTGGTTCAGACCAAAAGAATTATCTACTAATTTCAAAATAATTGCCAGAAAAATAAAAACTTGTCAAAAAGTTTTCTTGTAACTCAGACTCCTCCTAAATTTGACACATCCTAGGAGTCCTTGTAGATCACGAAGTACACCTCCTCTGTGTCTTTAGGGTTTATCAGAATCAAAAGAATGGTAATTTTTAACAAGATAATTTTTAAAGCATAATCTTTGAACAACATTTTAAAAGATAGTGATTTTTTTAAAGCACAATTTTGGAAATTTTTTTTTTGAATAAAACACTCCCCCTGTACCGTTTGACTCTATCTAAGTGCCTTAGGGGACTTTAGTGTTGACCTAAGAGGCTTGTGTCTAATTGTGTTGGTCAAACAATTTTTTAAAAGAATATAATTTTTAAAAATATATCATATATAATCAATCAGACAAGCATGAATTCCATAAAAACATTATTATGTTGAAGCACTATTTTGAAAATATATTTTTTTAGAAAAATATTCTAACAATTTTAAAAAATATTTTTCAATTTATTAGTCCCTAACATCTCACCCATTCTAGATGTCTCAATACAGCAAGCATGGTTGCTTTATGGGTGCATTGTGAGATGCTTGAATCATTTTTCTTAATTCATTGTTAAATCTAAGATTTAATCAAAACTTTTGTTAGATTCAAATTTATCAAATAGTAAAGTGAATTTGATTTTCGGTAATCGGCTTCCAGGTCTTGGCGAGGCACAGAGGTCTTCTTTGGCCGTAGCCTTATTGGAGCAACAACCCTTTCCTTGACAAAGTCTTTTATCAAAAATTCATTTTCAAATTACTTCTTGAAAATTTTTTATCTAACTAGCTTAGGTTTTGGATCGGTAGCTTCAGCTAGTTCCACCAAACGGTTTCCCTAACGTACTATCATCTCACCTCCACCTAATACTAGGTTGATCAAGTTTCAATTATTCTTTTTCCTATAACCGTTCTAAATTATGCATAAAATTAAACATGAATGACATGACATAAATTTTAAGCAAATTGCATATGCATGGCATGACAGTTATGCATGAGTCAAACAAGTTAAATTATTTTAATTAAGTTTCTAATCATGTATCAAATTCTCAATTTGATACAAATCGTGTGAACCCGCAAATCTCTCAACCCACTTTGACATATTTAATATTATTAAATTAATTATTGTGGTTTAGGTAAGATTTTATTTAATTTGAGTTTAAGTTACTTAAGAATTAATTGGATCTAAATTCAAAATTAATTAAGATTGAATTAATTAAGAATTACTTAAAGTCAATTGAAGTTGAATTAATTTGACTTAATTGAGATTAAGAAATAATTGAGGTTGAATTAATCGAAGTTATTAAATTAAGGGTTAATTGAATTAATTAGGAATTACTTGAATTTGAATTAATTAAGGATTAATTAAAGTTGAATTAATTAAAGATTAATTGAATTTGAATTAATTAAAGATTAATTGAAATTGAATTAAATAAGAATAATTGAATTTGAATTAATTAAAGATTAATTGAATTTGAATAATTAAAGATTAATTGAATTTGAATTAATTAATGATTAATTTAGTTAAGGATAATTAAGTTAATTAAGGATAATTAAAATTGAAATAAATAAGGTAAAAATTGTTAAGATTTAATTAGATTTAAATTTCAACATTTCTGGGTTAGATAATAATTGTGGGTTTAGCTTGATCATTTTCATTATTTCAAGAATTTCTGATTCCTTTACTATTTCTTCTTTATTTATCTTTTCAAGTTTTTCTAACACTTCTGATTTATTTGAATCTTTGTGAACTTTATTAATTATAGCCTTGATCTAAGATAATTCCTTTTCCTCCTCATCCTCAAAATTACATCCTTCAATATCTTCAAAGTAAGTGGAGTAATTTGGGTCACTAGTTAATATTTCAGAATTATCCAGGGAAATAATTAGATTATTATCTAAAAGGATTTTATCTCCGATATCCTTAGTACAATTATTTTTAGTTTCAGAAAATTCTTCAGAAATAGTTTCACTATTATCCTCAAGATTATCAGGTTTAATTTCAATATTATCTTCAAGATTGTCAGATTTAATTTCAACATTATCTTCAAGATTGTTAGATTAAATCTCAACATTATCTTTAAGATTGTCAAATTTAATCTCAACATTATCTTCCAGATTGTCAGATTTAATCTCAACATTATCACTAGAAAATTCAGAATTAATTTCAGGATTATCCCTAGGAAATTCAGAATTAATTTCACAAATTATTGCATTGATATTGACAATTAAAGAATTAATTTTTGATAATTTATTACTATCTACATTTTCTAGTTGGTCATGCAAAATATAAATTTGATTATGCAGTAAATTTAACTTTTCAGAAAAATTATCAACCTTATCATACGATTATGCAGGAAATTGAAAATTTCTAGGAATGTAAATTTTGCGTACCTTTGCCAGACATTTATTCTTGTAGTGTCCGTATTTTTCGCACTTGAAGCATTTGATGTGATCTTTGTTCCTCCGGCCTCCTGGTGCTGGTACGTCTTTTGTCGCCGGTGAAGAACTAGTCTTACGAGTAGGGCACTGATTTTTATAGTGCCCTCTCTCCCTGCACTTGAAACATATTATATGGAATTTAAATTTTGACATTTAAAAATAAAATGTACCTGATTCACCCCTGGGCTCCCCCTCAACTCCTGGAGTCTTTGCTCCGTCGGTGGTTAGTTCGGTGAAGAGCGATCTAGCTCTGATACCAATTGTAGGACCGGTGCCGTCGATAACGGGGGGTGAATATCGACTGTAAAAATTTTTTGCGGAAACTCGTCTTACTTTTGAAATCTGTTCTAAGCAGAGCGTTAGTAGCACAATGGAAAATAAAGTAGAAAAATAAAGAATGACACAAATTACACACGGGATTTTGCTTGGTTCCCGACCCCCCAGGGTCAGTACATCCAAGGCCTAAGCACGGGAACGTCTGTCCATTAATGGTCTCCTTTCCGAACTTTCCGGAGGCGGAGAAACTCGTCTTACAGTGCAAGAGTTACAAACAAAAGATAGATAAAATGAAAATGCAGAATGTAAACTCAAACCGAACAAATATATTGAAACTCGGCCGATATAGACCTCCGAAGTGCCACGCACTTCCTCCTGGAGCCTCCTGATCGTAGAGCTTCGTCGTTAGCACTTTGTCGTCACTTGGGAAACTTAGAATCATTCTGTAAAGTTGTGTTTCGAGTTGAGGGGTTGAAGCCCCTTTTATAGATTTGATTGGGGCGCCTGTGTTGATGGGGGCGCCTCGAAGAGCTTGGTCAAAGCTTATCTTCGCGCCGAACTCGCCGCAGCCGATAAGGCTTCTGACCAGGGCACCCTGGACCTTCCAGGCACCTAGCTCCATCTAGGCGCCTCCATCAATGGGGGCGCCTAGCTCCATCTAGGCGCCTCCTTCAATGGGGGCGCCTAGCACCCTTTTCCAGCTTTGTTTGTTTAGTTGTATGTCTGCTTTGTCTTCACTTTTAGGTACCTATAAGATTCATAAATACAAGGCAAACATGTAGATAATCTTAACCTTATGGATTTGGTTCTGATTTCGAATTTCCACGAAACCCTAAGTCAAACCGACGCAAGTTCCCACCCCTGGGAACGCGCCTTTCACCTACTCCTCTCAGGGGCGGTTGCCACCCAATCCATTCGGGTGGACTTTAGCTTAGCCTTTGATACTCTCGAATCTCAAGATGTCCGACCCTCGACCCGTCTCTACTTATATCCTTATTCATCGCTCAGCTAAGTTGCTCAATCCCTCGAACCAAGACTTCGTGCCCAAACCCTAGGTCCAGGACTTAGTGGCGCCTAACTTCACTCATCAGGACTTTTGCCCAGCTTCACTCACCAGGACTTATTGCCCAGCTTTACTCACCAGGTCTTCGGTGCCCAGCCCTCGGCCAGGGCTTAGTGCCCAATTCCACGAACCATGACTTAGTGCCCTGTGACGACCCGACTTCTCTTCCTTAAGGCGGACGTCACGTTTACTTAACCTTAACTTTACCTTATCCTTAGCCTTAGGTTACCACTACTTGACTTCCCTTATCTTGCTCTGAATTTTTTTTTTCAATGGCACCAGTCAACTGCTAGAAGGCCAGTCGACTGGTGTCAGTCACAGAAACTTTCTGTGCGCGGCACCAGTCGACTGACCTCTTGGCAGTCGACTGGTGCATCGAACAGAAGGTTCTGTTCGATAGGGCAGTCGACTGGTTTCTGAATCAGTCGACTGGCACGCCTGAAAACTGTAGTTTCAGACCTGGGAACTCCTTTCAAAGGTCCATAATTCATACACTTCCAAAGCATATAGATAAATAACTCCAAATCTATACTAGTTTTATAAACATCTTAGCAACCCAAAACAAATCCATTTACTTGCAATTAGGATCTTTGCGGAATTTGATAAACTATCAAAACATATGAAATCTATACTAGAGTTTGTACTTAACTTTGTCTCTATGCAAAGTTTAACCAAGATCATTACGTTCTACCAATCCAAAACACTAACCACCAGTTTCTATAAGACTTAACCCAAAGATCTCTCCCACGGTTCCGCCGCCACTGAACATCAATGTAAGTCCCGTTCGCCTCCTTAGCTTATGCTTTTTCTTTACCTTTATCTGCAATATAAGGAAATACAACTAATAAGCGATTTGCTTAGTAAGTAAATCCTAACTCACAAAACCATGCGATCGATGATAAACATGCTCTTTTCAAAGGATGCTTGTTTCAAAATACATGCACTTGAACTATTTGCACATGGGAACTTTCATACACTTATCATGCTCAAACATGCTTGAAAATATTTACTTGCATCAAAACACTTGCAAACTTAACATGCTTATGATTTCTTTTGAGACTTGATACATATACATTTTCATACTTTAAAACACTAACTCCTTTGCTCTTGCTCTTTAACATGCTTGTAACATAACCATGTTAACATACGTAACAAAACATGCACTTAAGAAAATTGAAACGCTTACATATACTCATATACTTCAAAATAATAATCAACTTTCTAGGCCTTGACATTGTACCTGGTATCAATGTACCAATGCGCACATCCCTAATAGGTTTCGGGGTAGCTAGCCACCGCACCCTATTAGAGCTTCTTTCTAACTTTCTGTGGGCCTCTCATTTGCCCGGCACATGTCACTTTACAAAAGTAAAATACTTTCTTACTCATAATGCTTATACTTATCAAGCTATCTTTCTTTTTGCATAAATTTTTGCACTACAAAACTTTTATCCTTCTCACTTTGAACTTTCATCGAACACTTTGCGTGCCCTTATCCCCAAAACTCATTTTTGGTACTTTTCAAGAACTTGGTCTTATCATGCTTAGATCACACATACAAAACCTACTCAAATTCAAGTTCTATGATAAGAAACATGGTTTCTTGAGAAACTTAAAACACACTATTAAAATAGTTTTAAAGCATGCACTTAGATCACAAAATCAAGGTTCTACAACGAGAAACTATATAACGAAACTACTTCTATTGCAGGTGAGTGATCTACTTACCCTTTTCTTGAAGAAAACTCACTAAGTATCTGATAGATCCTAGCGTAGTACTCCTTTTCTCTTCCTTTGCAACAATCCTCACTCCTTGGCCCTAGGGAAGAAACTCTAGGTTCTCTACTCAAGAGGAAGAAGAAGGAGGAAGAAAACTCTTCTTTTCTCCCTGTTTTCGCAGCCTCCCAAACCCCTGTTCGCCGACTCCCCAAAAACCTAAAGGGGATTTAACGCAACTTAAGCGGAAGTTGAAACACCTCCTCATGAAAAGGACCTACTTACCTATAACATTAATTCGCTTCATCCTTTTCTGTGCTTGATACCCCCAACCTTCTAGCTAGCCGAGCTTGTTTAAGGACTAGCTTGCCGCGTGGTCGCGAGATCAAACCTCCATCCAACCCTTTCCCTTTTCTTTTTATTTTTATTTCGAAAAATTGCCAGAAAATTCAGAAAAATTCCTAATAATTCATGAAAATTATTGGGTGTTACATGCCTAACCCTCGGTCAGGTCTTAGGTGCCCAGCCCTCGGCCAGGACTTAGTGCCCAATTTCACGAACTAGGACTTAGTGCCTAGGTTTACTAGGACTTTTCTTCACTTTGTTACTCCTCTTTTGACTCACCCTTCTCTTGTTTAATGTATCATTGACTTAAGCATATTGTCAAACATTGAAACACATAGAGGAGGACATCACTCGGTCAGGTCTTAGGTGCCCATCCCTCGGCCAGGACTTAGTGCCTAATTTCACGAACCAGGACTTAGTGCCTAGGTTTACTAGGACTTTTCTTCACTTTGTTACTCCTCTTTTGACTCACCCTTCTCTTGTTCAATGTATCATTGACTTAAGCATATTGTCAAACATTGAAACACTTAGAGGAGGACATCACTGATGCAACTTGCACCAACATTTTGTGCCAACTGACACAGTATGAAAACTTCATTGCTAGTCGTTAGAACTAAGTTTTGACATTATAAATACCTTTTCCTAGCTCAACCCTACCTAGTGATATCGAGTTTTGAGAAATCCAAATATCTTAGGTCCATCAGTGGGTTTTAGTGAAAACCCACTAATGAACTTTCAAAAGTCCGATTGCAACAATTTCAAATATTATGAGTTTATGGTGTTGCAAGGACTCAAATTGTGTTATCCATTATGTTTTAGGGGTTTTCCAGCAGTTGTCTGATAGTACGATACGTTTAGGCTTGTTTAAAATTTAAATGATTGTATGCAGGATATGATCATACCTAAGTCCGATCAAAAAAATTATTTTGTAAAAAGATTAAGAAATAATTAAACGATTATCATATTAATAATTAATTATTGATAATTATATATTTTAATAATAAAATTTTAAAATTAAAAAATATTAGGTCACATTGGGCCTAAAATTCTAGAATATCAGGCTAAATGATATCCAAAAGTGAAATATTTTTTTCAAAATAATTATAAATAAATATGTATAATATAAAAAGAGAGACAAAGATAAAGAAAATATAAAAATAAATAATATAAGGAAATAAAAAATAAATAATATGAATAAATAATAAGGTAACAAATATAAAATATAGATAAAAAGAAAGAAATATATAAATAGATAAAGAAAATAAAGATATAAATATAAATTATAGAAATACATAAAAAATAACTATAAAGAAGGAAATATAAAATATAAATAAATAAATAGAGTTTATAGATTAAAAATATAAGAAATAAATATAGTAGAAATTAAAATAAATTATAAATATAAAAAATAATTAATATGGATAATAAAATATAAAGATAAGAAAAATAAAGAGATAAAGATGAGAGATAAAACAAGGCAACTGCTACATTATGCACTGTTCTGTGCCAACTGACACGGTATGAGAATTTCATTGATATTCATTAGAACTAATTTTTGACACCAAAAATATCTTTTCCTAGCTCAACCTTACCTAGTGATATCGAGTATTGAGAAATTCAAATAACCTAGGTCCATCAGTGGGTTTCGGTGAAAATCCACTGATGGACCTACAAAAGTCCGATTGTAACAATTTTAAATATTATGAGTCGATGGTGTTGCAAGGACTCGAATTGCGATATCCATTGTGTATTTAAGAGCTTTCCAGATGTTGTTCGATAGTACGATATATTTAATCTTGTTTAAAGTTTAAATGAATGTAAGCCAAATATGATCATGCCTAAGTATTTTACAAAAAAATTTATGAAAAGATTAAGAATTAATTAAAAAAATTATCTTATAAATAATTAATAAATCATGATTATATATTTTAGAAATATATTTTTAAAATAGAAAAAATATCAGACCACGTTGGGCCTAAAATCCCTGTATATCAGGCTCGCGTTGGGCTTGATGTTCTTGGATTTCATGCCCAAGTGGGCCTGAAATATAGAATAGAGATAAAGATAAATGCATTGTATATGCAAAATGATATATCTATTGGTTCCATTCATTTCCCTTTGGTGGTAGAAGGCGAAACGCTCGCCCTGCACTCCCGCCAGCCCGCCCCAGGACCAATACGGAGGAGGTAAATCACGATGACTGAGAAGGCAAGAGGTTGGGGGGAGAGACTTTTTACAGAGGGTGCAAAGATTTACACCCCACCAACCCCATGGCTTGAACTCAAGACCTTTAGTGGCAATATACCAACCTCTTACCATCTCAGTTATTCCCGTAGGGGGACCAAAAAATTGTCCGGGTAATCTTTTTATAGTGACTGACCCAACCGTCGAAACGACCCCATATTCAAAAACCCCCTAAGGGATTTTTGGGGGCACGGTATCACTATGTTGAGAAGATGTCCCATTGTCAAGACAACACCTCAATCAACAGACCCGTCAAAATGAGGATTTATTTGTTCGTAAGAGGACTCAAACCTGGAACCTCAGACAACACATGTCTCCATGCTTACCACTTGGGATAAGTCACTTTGACCATTCATTTCCCTCTAGGATAGAAAGTAAGGAGGTTCCATTGGTTTCCAAGATCACAAAATGCAAAATATATTATAACTACAAATATACAATGTATACACAATAATTACAAAGGCATTATATACACAACAATTACAAATTACTCTTCCAGTTTTTGCCTGCGTAATTTTATATCCAACCTTAAATCTAGAAGGTTTTATTTCACTTTATGTAAAATCAGTTGATCTCTGAAACACTAAACTTTCTGCATAACACATCATAAAAAAAGCACAATCCATCCTACAAAAACTAATATTTAAATTGTGGTTAGCATATTACAGGAACAATAAAAGAATATGCTTTTATGAACCATAATTCATTATTTTTTATGAACCATAAAAAATTACTTACAATCTACATTTTGTGGGGCCTTGTACATCAATTTTATTAAAGTCTTTCCTTGAGATAGATGACAATCATTTATGTCATTTGATGTAATATGACCAGTTCATATTCTTAAAAAATGTCACCTACACACAAATGACATTAGTCAAAAATACATATTCAAAACTACTTGTAATGGTTTGTATATAAAATATAAAACTTACAGTTTTCCCAAACTTAGCAGTGTAACTTTCCGTGATGCCGAAAGAATTATAATGAAGTATATTATCTTCCTCTTGGTCTATAGCCAATAGATGACAATGATCATTTGCATTATTTATAGGACAAATGATATATCTAATAGACCTGTATTAGTTGTAACAGTTTATTCCAGTGCTGTTATGTGTATCACATCAAACATATCCTATATTTTTAGAGAAAATTGTTAGTGGAGTAAATCCTAGAAAAAATTAATAAAATAAGGTGCTCAATTACTTACATTAAACCCCACCCCACAGAATATGGAAGGGTGATATGGTGAATTAGAGGTATTGGCTTCGTTAACTAAGATTGTCCAATATACATTTATTCAATCCCCATTAGTGTATTCATTCCAATCAAATATAGTAAAAAAAGATTGCATATCTAATGAGAAGGTATCGTTGGACCATACTAGATGCATCATAAACCTACATAAACAAATTTAAAAATTTAATAACAAGGGATTTATTAAATGTTATTATTGAATGACAAGAATTATCATTGTTTTACATTATTATGCAATCGCAATAGCAACTAACTCACTTTAATTTACTAAGCTTTACTAATATTTCTGCAATCTCAGCATCTTTATTCTTCTTAAAAAATACCTTGGCATTCTTTAAGTTTTTATTTTTAACCTTTTGAATTGTTTTACTTTTATCTGCTTGTTGATCGAATTTTATGGTTCTAGTTGTGGTTTCAGTGATTGATAGGACAGGAGCTTCTTTATCTACATCCTCATCCTCAACAATCTCTTTGTCTTTGCCTTCGTACGCTTGTTTTCTCTTAATTCTCTTTCTTTTAGGCCCTTGTCCAAAATTTGTTAGTGGCTCTGCTGAGCCTTTACTTTCCAATTGTTTTAGAAGCATTTGGATTTTCTTCTCGACAGTAGCTATGATTTTGTCTTTTGTAGATAATACTTTTTGTTCGATCACAACATTGTCACTCGATTCCTTCCGTGCCTCAAGAAGTTCTCTTATTTGAACATCTTTATCTCTAAGCTGAGAATCCTTCTCAATAATTAATATATCCTTTGATGATAAGAGACACTCCTTTTCATTTATGGTCGTTGCCATCTCACTTTTAATATCTTCCAAACCTTTAACAACTATAGATAATTATTGCTGTAAAATCTCAATTTGTTCTGACTTTTCCATGCACTCATTGTAGCCTACCATATCTCCGCCCTGTAGGATACCTTTTTCAGCTTGCTATGAAGATCCTTGGCCAAACACCTCAGAGTGCTTGAGTTAGAGGAGACAAGTGTGGTAATGATAAGCACCATTTTATTGATTATTTTAATTGTTAAAATCCATGTTTGACCTATGTTTTTATTGCTTAATTGTGATTTTACCCTAGGTTTTAGGATTTCCTCTTATTTTGGACTTAATTATAAATTTACACATTTTTTGGATTATTTGGCCACTAATTTTCTGATATATTTTTGTAGGCATGAAAGGATCCTGGACCTAGGGCATACTGGGTCAAACTTGAGTCGGATGGGAACCGTATCGAATTATCAAGCTTATAATTAATCCGGGCCGTCCGATTCAAGAGCGGCTAGATCTGAGCCATCCGGGACGATCTGAAGCAATCCGAGCTAGGGTTAGGGTTGATCAAGCTCTATGATCAAGATCTGAAGGTTTCATTCCAATCAGAGCTCAATCAACCGTTGGATCAAGCAAGGAGGGCTCTAGAGCGTCCATTCACAGATAGAGTTGATCTGGACCATCCGTTGCACATCTGGAGGATCCGAGCTACCACGAGGCAGATCCTGACCCCAGATCATCATCATAAAAATTTGGATCAAATCGGAGCAAGATCAGCCGTTGGATTTCATCCGATCAATCTAAGCCGTCCATTATTTCCTATTTAATCAGAAACGCTGCCCAGCTTCCCCTTCGTCGCGTCTCCGCCGCTACAGTAGGTTCATCGTTTCTTCTTCGTTTTCCAGTCGTTTTTCTCCATTTCCGTGGTGCGACCCCTCAATTCTTCATCAAGATCATCTTCTGGATCTTTGGAGGTCAGTTTAGTTGGAGAATTCAGCTCGAATTCGCGCCGAACAGAGCTATTTGAGGGTTTCGGTGGCTCTGTGGTCTGACCACTGAAATCTCATCCACAAGCCATTTCCAAGCTTCTGAGCCATTTGTAGGGGTTCTCAGGTGAGCTCAGAAGCTTCCCAATTCATCATCGCAGCTCCATTATTTGAGATCGAAGGGGTTCAGATTGGATTTCCCCATATGATGCAGTTTGAGCAGAGTTCATCATGCGAGGCTGATTTCCACTGATTTGCTGAGCCTAGGGGTTCGAAGCCAGCTCTTGCTTGACGACCAAGAAGAATTTGAGTTGGAGAAGGGTTGAGGAGTAGCTTAGATACTTAATTTTCGTTTGTTTAGTTGTAATTTACAGTTTCGAGCAATTCTGTTCTGTTTCTATAGAATTTCAGTTTCAGCTGCCTTAGTTTGTAAGTTCTGAATTGTTTAGCTTAATTAGGAGTTTAATCTTCGAGTTCAGTAAGATAGGAATTTGTTTAGTGATCAACTAGATCAAATTTCAGTTTATTTCTTAGTCAAATTGTTGCGTGCCAATTTGTGTGCTGCGTGCCAAGTGTAGTTGCTGTTTTTTTCAGAATTCTCATTCTCATCTCACTAGATTCTGTTAAGTAATGGCTTAGTTAAGTTTCTTTGTTCCTAGAGTAGTTACTTGCAATCAGTTTTCATTAGCTAGCTCAGCCTTTGATCTATTGCGAAAAATCAGTAGCTAATCCTTTTAATTCTGATTTCTGTTTACTCTTTTCAGTTTCTGAAATTGTCTTAGACCTCCTGTTTCTGAGTTGTTTCTTAGTTTCTTAATTGCTAATTCCCGCTTTAGTATCAGATAGATAGTGTGTTTAGTTAAGATAGCACTTAATTGTAGTTTTTCATAATCCAATTGTAGCTTTATTTCTGAGCTTTACTTAACTGAATTGCTGCATACCTTCACATGATTCTGTTTTGTTTTTGTCACTGAATTGAACCTGAAGTCCTTCATTTGGCTGTGCCATTTCAGCATTCGAAATTTCCTTATCTGTAATAACTTATCACTGCATCTTCAGGTTCGGATTCTGCATTGCTAAGCTTACCTCTTCATTTAGTTTCTCTGAATTGGATCCTTCACCTTTACAACTTCAAGTTTATCTCTTTTTAATGCTAGAATCGAAATTCTCTTATTGAAGTGTGTTTAAAGTTTTGAGTCAAATTCAATTGCAAATTCAGTCACTTAGTTGATCAAATAGTTAGGCATAAGAAGTGTATCTGAATTCATAATTGTTTCCAAAAAATTTGATTTGCATTAGTTTGATCCTTGATTTCCATCACCTTGTTTAAGATTGTGTGGTTAAGGTTCCATCTTTTGATTGCAATTTCATTTTCGATCACAACCCCCAAATTCAATTACTTGTGTGAAACCCAAAATTTATAAACGACACCTAAACACAAGCACGAATCACACAACGTCAACTAGCCCCGAGAAAAATACGACCTGTGGCCCCTATATTACATTTTCATACTTTTGATTGTAAAAGGGTTTCCAGCTTTTCATTCATATCTAAATTTGAGACCCACTTTCGTGACACATAGTTTGGGTCCGTCAAATTTTTGGCACCGTTGCCGGGGAAGCAACTAGTTGATTTGTTTGATTTTTGCTTGTATACTTTTTTTTTGACATATCATTGGGTTCTGTTTTATTTTGCTTTATCTTTCATATACGGTTGCTGCCATTTTTCTTGTTTGTTTTGTGATAGGGCTGCAAGATCAAAATGTTTCAGCAATACTATTCAAATTTTCAGCAACCAAGTCAAGACTTTCAGCAGCCTAATTCGAATTTTCAGCAAACAAATCAGTTTTTTCAGCCACCATTACAACAATTCGAGCCATTACAGCAATTTCAACGATTTCAGCAGGATTTTCAGCCAAGTTTACCGAATTTCCAGAATTTACCGAATGGGCAGCCTTTCCAAAATTTTCAGCCCAATCAACCAAATTTCAGCTCTAGTTTCAGCAAATTCAGCCCAACTTTCAGCCACCTTATCAACAAGATCAATCACTTTTTCAAGGAATTCAGCAAGGGTGTTTAAATAATCAGAATTTCAGCAACCACCCTTCCTTCAAGTTCAACCAAACCAGAATTTCCAGCCCGCGCAATCTCAGTTTTTACCACCACAATTTCAATCTCAGATTCAAGATTTCCAGGGCTACCATTCTCAGCAAGTTCAAACATCCTTTCAACCACAATTTCAACATTTTCAGCAAGATTTCCAGTTTCAAGGACAGAATTCTCAGCAAGACACTCAGAATTTTCAGCCCCTCCCATTTCAGCAGTTTAACCAAGGAGGCTTTGATGATCCTGATTGGAGTGAGGCTCAACAACAAAGGATGATGGAGATGTTGCAACAAGTTCAACAATTACAACAGCAAAATTTCCAACAAGTCCTACAACAACAGCAAAGTTTACAACAACAACGGCAAGGCATCGAACAACGCCTTGCACAATTAGTTGATCAATGGAATCAAATACAAGCTCAAAGATTAGAACAATCAGATGATTCTATAGGTGCAGGGGATTGCACAGAGCCCCAGGAACCACCTACATTGATTGATGCATCAGAAAATTCAGAGGATAGGATTGAGAGTGTAGGGGATTGCACTGAGCCCCAAGAATCACCCATTCCTACTGATTTAGAGGAATTAGAGGAGATTGATAGCGGAGCTTGTGAAAGTTTTGAATTCAATTCTGAAAATTTACAGGATCATTCTATAATTTTATCTTGTGATGTTTTAGTTGTTAATGATCCTAATTTTTCTAATTTGGTTGATACAGGAATGGTTGAGGAAGATGATTCCATAGGTGTAGGGGATTGCACTAAGCCCCAGGGACCACCACAATTACCAGAAAGTGTAGGAACTTGCATGGTGGAAGCAAGAACCCAAGGATCACCTATTCCAGTTGAGTGTCCACCAGAGCCTGAGGCTGAAGAGGAGCATGAACTTGACCAGGAGGAGGCCACAGTTACATCTACTTTTGTAGAACCTCCAGGTATTTTTCAGCATGATCAGGTAAATACTCCCCCAAATTCTTCTAAAAATTGCATAGAGGTACCTCAAACTGATTTTATTGTTTGTGATATACTTAGGGATACATCTCTTGTAGAATTTGATTGTGAAGAATCCCTAGAGGTACCTAGTGTTGAATTTGCTGAAAATGAAGCATGTTGTATTACATCAGATGCCCATGCTGAGTGTGAAAATTTTTTAGAAGTGCCTAGTGTTGTTAATTGTTGTGATGAGTCTTTTGATATATCATATGCTGAAAATAATTGTGAAAAATTTATTGAGGCATCGAAAATTGATTTTATTGGCTGCGACACATTGCTTGATACATCCTTGGTAGAAAATAATTGCGAAATTTCTATTGAAATGCCAAGGATTGATTTTATTATTTGTGATAAATTTCAGGATACAAATTTTGTAGGAAATAATTGTGACAAATTTATTGAGGCACCAAGAATTGATATAATTGGACATAATGCAGTTTTGGATTCATTTTATGCAGAGACTGATATTATTTTATTTCTTTCTGACCCTGCACGCTTGAGAAAGGTATTACATTGTTTTGCAGGGTCCAGAAGACTTCAGGAGTGGGTGCTCCAACTGAACAGACTTCAACCTCCTGGAAGGACTTCTGAAAGGCAGAAAGAAGGAGGAGATGATCTTACTTTAATCCATAGCCCTCCATTCCTTCAATGGCTATTATATCTGAATCGCCTTCGGCCACCGGAGAAATTTTTTGCAAAGTTCAAGTGTGGGGGAGTCCGAATTCTCCCAGCCACCCAGATTCCTCCACTACCTCGATGGAGGCTCCTTCTGGATAGACTTCGTCCACCAGAATAAAGGGGAGATTGTTCTTTCTTGTATTTTCTTTTATTACCTGTTTCATTTTTTATGCTTTCTAGAAGTAGGATTTTCTTTTAAATTGAGTCCTTGTCAATAAATGCATGTTAGTTCTTACATGAGTAGAAATAAATGTATCCCTCTAGGTTATCTTCATGTCATTTTAGAGCCTTTTGAAAATAAATTAAATTTGGTTGTTAAAACTTAGGATTTGAGCTAATGGATGAATTCTTGGATGCTTGAGTACTACTTGGTTTTAGATTCTTAATTGATGACTTGAGATGAATTATTTTTTGCCTAGTGAGAATTAGCCTTATATTTGTGACACACATGTTATTGAACTCTAGAACTTGCTTAGGTTCTTTCAAAATCATATTTCAATGGTTGGATCACATCTATAGGGACTAATCATTTTATTTACCTTTCCACATCACTTTGTCTATTTTATTCTAGTTGTCTTTCCTTATTCCTAATCTTAACCCCAATTTTTCTATGGATTTGTTTGCTTGGGATGTTTTCTTGATGCTATTTTGCCCGAGACGGACAAAGATTTAAGTGTGGGGGAGTGATTGGTGATTTGGAAGCAATTTTTATCAAGGATACATTTCATTTCGGAAAAAAAAAAATTTCTTTGCCAAGTGAGTTGAGTTTGGTATCAAAAATGAGTAAGAGAGATGGAAGCAATTGGAGATCGAGTTTCCTTATCACGTTTTGAAGATCAAATTGGCACGCAAGAAGAGAAAAAAAAAGAACCAAAAATCTGCAATTAGAAGAAAGGGAATGGCACACAAATGAAGAAAACTTGTGCCAAAAGAAAAAAAAATTTCCAAGTGAAGCCGGATTTAGTTGGGTTGTCTTGACAGGAATTAAATGGCAAGGTCCAACCATTAGAAATTCTGAAGGGCAGCAAAGAACAAATCAGATTCAAGAAAAAAAATCTGTGCAATAACAAGAAAAAAAAAGAGAAATCTGTGCCAAGTGAGTAAATTGTGCCAAAGGTTCAAGTAGAGTTCATGTTTATGAATCTTACACATGATCAGAGAGTGCCAGTTCTGAAATCAATTGACTGCTGTGAAAACAACAATGCAGAAACTAATTAATGCAGAAATATATGAAGGCAGATGCAAAAATAGCAAGTGGAAACTCCTTGAAAGCTCACGGTATTAGTGATGGATTGGAGCCAATTTCTGAACAAGGATTTGGGAAGCAGGAGCACCACAAGATTGAGCAAAACGTGACCAAACCAGGAAGAAAGGTGGATGCTAGGAATCCTGATCAGAGCAGAAAAGAAGGTGTAGTGGCTGAAATTCAATGTGCTGATTTGAATTTGGAATGAATTTTCATCAAGGATTTCACTGCTATTTGATGCAAGAACTATGTGATGCCAATTGTGTGGGAAATCAGAGTCTTGATTCTGATAATGAATTGACGTGAAGCTTGTGAGTGAACCAAAAGCTGAGAAGAAATTCTGAAACTGCCCAAATCTGCCCTACATTGCATTATAAGCTGAGAGTAATCTGAATTTTGAGTTTTTGAAGCTATGAATCAAGATATTAAGTGTAAAATGTATCTGAAGTTGAAGGTGCACATTCAATTTCGGATCTCAGAAAAACAAATGCAGCTATGGGCAGAAAATGGAAGAAGTTGGCTGAAATTTAACTTTGAGGGCTGAATTTTCAAGTGAAGTTGATTAGTGAAGGACACATATGGAGCATCTAATTCCCCAATTGTTGTTTGATGTTTCGAGTTCTCTAATGAGAAATCTGATCCGATTGTGCTCCATTAGAAGATTTGAGAGAAAGAAAAAGAGGAAAAATCAGAAAAGAAGAAAGAAAAGAGAAAGAAACAAAAGGGGCACACAAAGGAGTTTTGACCTCATGAATTTAGTGAGATGCTTCTCAACCGAATTACATCTTTGTTCCACTATCTTTTTGACTCCACTAGAGGAGAAGGAAGCAGAAATGAATTCAGTAGCTGACCACGAGAAAGAAAGAAAAAAAAAGAAAAGAGAGAACAAATGAAGAAAGTGTGCCAACTTGTAAAGGAAATGTATCAAGAGTGAGTTACAAGGGTTGTTGAGTGAAAATTTTATATTGAGTATCTATTTCACTTGATATCGTATGTTCCTTGATACAAATCTGATCTGAAAGAAAAAAAATGATGAGAGAAGAGAAAGAAGCAAGAATGGCACACAAGAGCAAATTGGCAAAATGAAGTCAAGGAAAGTTTTTTCATCCAAATCAAAGGCAATCATTCAAGTTTGACTTCACAACACTTTTGAGATCATTAGGGGACTGATAAGAGGGCAAAGTTCATTGGAAACATCCTTGAGCACTCAAGTCTCCCACTTTATCAAATTTTCCATTTTCTTGATTTTTACTCCATTTCTCACCATTTTCTATTGTTTTTCACTTGTTTTTGTAGATGTTAATCCTAATCATGATTAATGGTGGAGATTAGATAATAAGCAAGCCTATGGTAGTGCAAGAAGCATGTGTGTAGGAGTGAGCTCCACTTCCATCATCAACTTAGAACTTAAGGAGAGAGCCATCAAAACTTCCCATGAAAGGCTAGTGATTTAAATTCATCTCAATGACTCATGATGGATGAAAAGGCTAAGTTGTTGATTTAAGGACAAGATACTAATCCATAGAGCTTAGATTTATGAGAATTGACAACCTTAGGTAATTTCTTTTCATTTGCTTCTAATTATGGTTAAGAAAGCCTAAGGGATACATATTTAGTTGTTTCGCGAGACGCTCAAGGTTAAGTGTGGGGGAGTTGATAAGCACCATTTTATTGATTATTTTAATTGTTAAAATCCATGTTTGACCTATGTTTTTATTGCTTAATTATGATTTTACCCTAGGTTTTAGGATTTCCTCTTATTTTGGACTTAATTGCAAATTTACATATTTTTTGGATTATTTGGCCACTAATTTTCTGATATATTTTTGTAGGCATGAAAGGATCCTGGACCTAGGGCATACTGGGTCAAACTTGAGTCGGATGGGAACCGGATCGAATTATCAAGCTTACAATTAATCCGGGCCGTCCGATTCAAGAGCGACTAGATCTGAGCCATCCGGGACGATCTGAAGCAATCCGAGCTAGGGTTAGAGTTGATCAAGCTCTATGATCAAGATCTGAAGGTTTCATTCCAATCAGAGCTCAATCAACCGTTGGATCAAGCAAGGAGGGCTCTAGAGCGTCCATTCACAGATAGAGTTGATCTGGACCATCTGTTGCACATCTGGAGGATCCGAGCTACCACGAGGCAGATCCTGACCCCAGATCATCATCATAAAAATTTGGATCAAATCGGAGCAAGATCAGCCATTGGATTTCATCCGATCAATCTGAGCCGTCCATTATTTCCTATTTAATCAGAAACGCTGCCCAGCTTCCCCTTCGTCGCGTCTCCGCCGCTACAGTAGCCTTCATCGTTTCTTCTTCGTTTTCCAGTCGTTTTTCTTCATTTCTGGGGCGCGACCCCTCAATTCTTCATCAAGATCATCTTCTGGATCTTTGGAGGTCAGTTTAGTTGGAGAATTCAGCTCGAATTCGCGCCGGACAGAGCTATTTGAGGGTTTTGGTGGCTCTGTGGTCTGACCACTGAAATCTCATCCACAAGCCATTTCCAAGCTTCTGAGCCATTTGTAGGGGTTCTCAAGTGAGCTCAGAAGCTTCCCAATTCATCATCGCAGCTCCATTATTTGAGATCGAAGGGGTTCGGATTGGATTTCCCCATATGACGCAGTTTGAGCAGAGTTCATCATGCGAGGCTGATTTCCACTGATTTGCTGAGCCTAGGGGTTCGAAGCCAGCTCTTGCTTGACGACCAAGAAGAATTTGAGTTGGAGAAGGGTTGAGGAGTAGCTTAGATACTTAATTTTCGTTTGTTTAGTTGTAATTTACAGTTTTGAGCAATTCTGTTCTGTTTCTGCAGAATTTCAGTTTCAGCTGCCTTAGTTTGTAAGTTCTGAATTGTTTAGCTTAATTAGGAGTTTAATCTTCGAGTTCAGTAAGATAGGAATTTGTTTAGTGATCAACTAGATCAAATTTCAGTTTATTTCTTAGTCAAATTGTTGCGTGCCAATTTGTGTGTTGCGTGCCAAGTGTAGTTGCTGTTTTTTTCAGAATTCTCATTCTCATCTCACTAGATTCTGTTAAGTAATGGCTAGTTAAGTTTCTTTGTTCCTAGAGTAGTTACTTGCAATCAGTTTTCATTAGCTAGCTCAGCCTTTGATCTATTGCGAAAAATCAGTAGCTAATCCTTTTAATTCTGATTTCTGTTTACTCTTTTCAGTTTCTGAAATTGTCTTAGACCTCCTGTTTCTGAGTTGTTTCTTAGTTTCTTAATTGCTAATTCCTGCTTTAGTATCAGATAGATAGTGTGTTTAGTTAAGATAGCACTTAATTGTAGTTTTTCATAATCCAATTGTAGCTTTATTTCTGAGCTTTACTTAACTGAGTTGCTGCATACCTTCACATGATTCTGTTTTGTTTTTGTCACTGAATTGAACCTGAAGTCCTTCATTTGGCTGTGCCATTTCAGCATTCGAAATTTCCTTATCTGCAATAACTTATCACTGCATCTTCAGGTTCGGATTCTGCATTGCTAAGCTTACCTCTTCATTTAGTTTCTCTGAATTGGATCCTTCACCTTTACAACTTCAAGTTTATCTCTTTTTAATGCTAGAATCGAAATTCCCTTATTGAAGTGTGTTTAAAGTTTTGAGTCAAATTCAATTGCAAATTCAGTCACTTAGTTGATCAAATAGTTAGGCATAAGAAGTGTATCTGAATTCATAATTGTTTCCAAAAAATTTGATTTGCATTAGTTTGATCCTTGATTTCCATCACCTTGTTTAAGATTGTGTGGTTAAGGTTCCATCTTTTGATTGCAATTTCATTTTCGATCACAACCCCCAAATTCAATTACTTGTGTGAAACCCAAAATTTATAAACGACACCTAAACACAAGCACGAATCACACAACGTCAACTAGCCCCGAGAAAAATACGACCTGTGGCCCCTATATTACATTTTCATACTTTTGATTGTAAAAGGGTTTCCAGCTTTTCATTCATATCTAAATTTGAGACCCACTTTCGTGACACATAGTTTGGGTCCCATCACTGATCGGTCCCTGGACCGATCTGGCTTCTTCCTGTGGTGTTCGGTCCACAAACCGATCAGCGAGGCAAGCCGTGATCTTCCCGAATTTAACTAAGTGTACTGAGCTAGCCTGGATCGGTCCCTGGACCGATCTGGCACCCTATGGTGATCGGTCTACAGACCGATCAGGGAGCCCAGCAGTTTTCCCCAGACCCTACTGTTCGTGTCCTGATTGGTCAACCGATCGATCAGAAGCGCGTCTGATCGGTCACCCGACCGATCAGGTTACGCTCAGTCCGATCAGGCTTACAGCCTGATCGGTCTGAGTGCGATCAGATCGAACGGTGATCCGTTCAAACGCACTAAATTCTGGTTGGTGGACCGATCCACCAACCGATTAATTTCGCAAAACCCTTTTCAGCGCCGAACCCTAGCTCCGAAACTCCTCATCTGCGCAACCTTGTTTGAGCAAGAGCACTCTCCTGCGTATCTCCCACTTCGTGCGTGCGATTTCCTGCGAGCTCCCCACATATTCCAAGCTCTCTGCGTCCGAGAGTTTCTATTGCGCAGGCCTCTTTCTCTCTCAACCTTGAGGAACTAGCTTCTTCCTCCCTTGCGCAACCTCACCCATGGCGCCTAAGTAAGTCTTGATTTAAGTTGTTCTACCAATTTCTTCATAGATTATATGGATTTGAAGCTAACCATGGTTTTTGTTCTTGTTCTTGCTGTGGTGTCTTGATCTTTGCCGCGACCCTCTTTCTCACCTTATGATCGAAATTTCCTTTTGATCTAATGATTGAGTATCATCTTATATGATCAATTCTTGTTTTGTATGATCGATCTTATCATTTGAATCCTGTGTCATGATCAATTCAACCCTTTAGAAAGCCTTATAAGGGAAAGGAGGTTTTAGAGGGCAGTTCAAGAGAGAAAACTTCTTCGTCATCTACATCTTCTCAAGGGCATCCACCACCTCAACTTACTCGGTTTCAGAGTCCTGGTCTTGCTTTCAAATTCCAGTGGCACAACTTCAAGTTAATGCCATGTCGAACTATTGATCATTCCTTCATCTATGAACATTGCCCAACCATCCAACACATTATCACACATTATAATCTCCAATCTATTCTTTATCTTGAGAGACCAATCAACCTTGACTTGGTCTCTGAATTCTATAACAACATGATGTGTGGAGAGGGCACTGGGTGGAGCACGGGATGGCGGACCCGTGTTGTCGGTATTGATCTTGATTTCAATCGATCTATTTTTACTAATTTTCTCGGCTGTCGCAGATCAAACAATGATTTCTTTCTCTACCCTTTTCCTCCTAATCCCCTTCCAGTTCCCTTCGATGGAGTGACTCCTGATTCCATCTACGAGTACTTTCTAGGCCATCCCAGGCCAGGGGGTTCGGGTGAGCGCACCCGTGACTTTCCCACTTTCCCTGCTCTTCGTCTTTCCCCTGCTGACTATGTGTTGTTTAAAATCATCACAAATTGTCTCCTTCCTACTACTTCGAAACACCTTGATGAGATTCATCCATTCCACTGCTTGATGCTTTACGGGATGCATCAGCAGTTAGACTTTTGTTGGTGCAATCTTGATTAGGTCAGGGTTGACCTAGGTTGACTAAGCTCGTGTGAGCTTGAGGTCGTATGTTTCGATGTTTGACAATGATGTTTGAGTGTGATAATGTTTGAATGTCGTAGGAAGTCAAGTGAGTCAAGGATGACTGGAGGCTTGACGGGAAAAGACCTAGTGGGACTAGGCACACCTAGTGGGACTAGGTGAAGTCCAGGTAGATCGGGGAGATCGTACGCTGGCACGGGAAAAGACCTAGTGGGACTAGGCATACCTAGTGGGACTAGGTGAAGTCCAGGTAGATCGGGGAGATCGTACGCTGGCACGGGAAAAGACCTAGTGGGACTAGGTGAAGTCCAGGTGGATCGGGGAGATCGCATGCTGGCAAGGTGGAAGTCTATCGAGAGACTAGACCTAACTCGAGGGTTAGGCGAATCTGGTTGGGAACCAGGTTAAGTCCGAGCTGGGAGCTAGGCAGTAGAAATCCAGGTTGGTCAACGGGGTTGACCGGACACTTGGTAGGGGATCCGAGACTTGTGGAAACAAGTTAGGTTGGACCCAATCGATTGGGTAATCGATTGGGTGAATCGATCAGTGGATCGATTAAGGAAGTTTGCGCGAGAGGACAGAGGGTGGCTGAATCGATTGGGTAATCGATTCAGCCTTCCCTTAATCGATTGGTCAATTGATTAAGGTGTCTCTTGATCGATTGGGGTAATCGATCACAGAGTTTGCGCGAGAGAACAGAGAAGCTCTGAATCGATTGGGTAATCGATTCAGGGCACGGGTAATCGATTGGCTAATCGATTACCGTTCGAAAACTAGCCGTTGAACGGCTAAATCCTACGTGGTAATCGATTGGGTAATCGATTACCAAACCCTAGGCGTCGGGTATAAGGTCTTTCGCGCAGGTTTTGGCCGCCAGCTCTTCCTCTCTTCTTCTCCAACTTCATTGCCATTTCAAGGGAAGCCTTGGAGCTTAGTGCTGCTGCATTTCCAAGGTCCAAGAGGCAATCACAAGCTTGAAGATAGCAAGGAAAGCAAAGAGAGTTCATTTATTGTAAATCTTGTAAGATTTCCTTTGTATTTGCTTTGTTCTTGTTGTATCTTTGTAACAAGCTTGTAAGAGGTTTCTCCACCTCAAGAAGGAGACTTTCATAGTGCATGAGAGTGTGAGGAGAGTGGATCCTTGGATTAGTCACCCGACCGGGGTGGATACCAAGTAAATCCTTGTGTTAGCGATTGCTTGAAGTCTTCCGCCGCAACAAATCATCCACAAGCGAATCGAAGCTAATCACCCCCCCTCTAGCTCGTCTACCGGTCCCAACAAGTGGTATCAGAGCGAGGTTGCTCTTATTTGGACTCATCGCCAAGAGGGCAAGAGCTAGAGGAAGAAGAAGAAGTTGGAAGAAACCCTAATTTCAAGAAGTCATCATCAAAGGGTTTCAAATTCAAAAATGGAGTTTGGCTATGACACAAGGGCACCTCCACCATTCGACAAAGAAAATTTCAATCTTTGGAAGTCAAAGATTGAGAATTATTTCATGATGGAGATAGAGCAATGGTTTGCTCTAATGGAGGGCTTTGAGGCTCCAACAAGTTCAAAAGGAAAACTCCTCAAGAAAAGCAAATGGAATGAGGAGCAAATCAAGAGATGCGAGGCCAACTACAAAGTGACCAAGCTATTGGTCAATCTTTTGCCAAGCACCATCTTGGACAAGATTGGAGAATTTCAAGACGCCAAAGAGCTTTGGAGCAAATTGGCAAAGCTTCATGAAGATCCCTCCACTCTACAAAATCAAGACAAATCCGAAGAGGGAGATTCATCAAGTGAAGATTCGGAAATTGAGGGGTGCTCAACATCCGAAGATGAAGCTCAAGAAGCCTCCACTTCAAGGATTGAAGAGGAGCAAGATGTGCCATTGGCATCGGATCAAAGAAAAGAGTCAACATCATCATCCGAGGTCAATGAGGAGAAAGAAGAAGTCTCTACCTCTAGGATTGAGGGAGAGCAAAGGCCATTCACTCCGGAAAAGGAAGAAGTTTCTACCTCTGGATCAAGTGAAGAGTCATGCAACACCCCTACAAGCAAAGGTATGGATATTTCAATTTGCAAAAATAAAAATCATATCATTTGCTTTGAGTGTAGGGAAAGAGGGCACTACAAGAGTAAGTGTCCAAAATTGGTCAAGAGGAAGGTGCAAGTGGCACCCAAGACCAAGGAGAAGCCAAAGGAGGTCGGTCCCATGACAATGAAGGATAAGAAGCACATTGTGTGCTTCTCATGTAAACAAAAGGGGCATTACCGAAATCAATGTCCAAAGGGGAAGAAACCGACCAAGGCAAAAGGGGGAAGCTCAAATCAAGGGGGAGCCTCCAAGAATAACACTAAGGTACCATTAGGTAATGGTACTTATTTAAATCATGATAATATGCATGCTAGAAATAATTATTATCATTTCAATGCTATTTATCATGAAAATAGGAGGTATGAGAAACCAAAGGAAAAATATAGAGCCTTTCATGCTAGGTCTTCCACAACCAAGGATAGAGAAGATTTTAGATTATCTAAGGATAGACCTACCCAACCCAAGGCCAAAAAGAAAAATTACCAAGGCTATATTAGAAAACCAAGCCTTGAGGAGGTAATGATTGAAAATCAAGTTTTGAGGTCAAAACTTGATAAATTAGAAAAATCCCTCAAAAGAATAGAAAATCTATTTAAGGGATCTAAGGATCAAAACCTAGATTTAGAAAATCAAGGACCCTCTAGGAGCAAGAAAGGTTTGGGGTACAAACCTAAGACTAAGGATGATGGTTCATCCTATCATAGAGTTCCATATAAATATGGAACTAAATCTAGGTCTAGAAGTCAAGTCAAGGTCGCAAGGGAAGCCATCCCTAGAGTTGACCAAGACAAGACAAAGGTGACTAAGGCTTCGGAGAAGCCTAAGAAAGTCTTTAGGAAGGCATCAAGGGAAGTCATCCCTAGTGAATACCTAGAACACCCAAGGAGCACCAATAGGTTTTGGGTTCCTAAGAGTGTGTTCGCCACACCCTAGATAGGTCTAGGGAGTGTCAACTCAAATTGGAAGGGTAGTTAACCCAACCTTGATGTAGTTGGCACTTTGGGACATTTTCAAGGAATTATTACCCTTGAAAATGAAGGATTCATTTATTTACTCTAGGAGGAGTAAATATGTGCCAAACTATCTTTTTGGAGGATTAAACTTAATAAAAGTTGGCACAACTAGGTTAGAATCCAAAGATAGGTCAAGTTGGGAGTTTTGGCATTATCTTGGAAATTAGGGGCTAAGTTAGGATTATCAATGGCTTAGCGATGAGTTATTAATACTTAGATAGGAAATCTAGGTATTTTCTTTTGTGCTATTATGCCATGTTTTGTATGCCCTATCACATGCCATGACATCATGTTTCATCATTCATATTTATTATGAAAATATTACATGTCATGTCATACATGCATCATCTAGTTATAGTATTATTTAAACTCTCATATGATGCATGTAATAGTTATAATCATGCATAAATCAATTCTTTTTGAAAGTAAGGATATTGGCATTAATTGACATCCTAGGTGGATGATCAAGGTTTACAATGTCTAGGTAGAAATGCATGAACCCTTAGATTAAGGAAAACATGACTTTCACATCTCACTAAGACTATAAGTTGACTTGTGTGTGTTTTTGAGACACATCAGAAACAAGTGAGATGTTAGGATGATGAACAAAACTCAAGGTGTTGATAAAGTGCATCAAATTGAGTTTTAGGTTCATCAAAACAAGAATTTAAATGAACTCCAATCATTGGGAAAGCTAATGTACAAGTCATGTGCATTTAGCCCAAGGAACATGGTTGGATATTGTGTTTGAAAAACATTTTAAAACTATCTTGGAAAACCTTGGTGAAGACTATCTTTTGATAGTACTCATCATTGATGAATTGGATACAAAACAATGAAAAACATTGAATTATTTCAATGGTTTCAAATTTTGTGTCAATCTTTGGAAATAAAGGTTATTTTCATAGAAAATTATTTTTCCTTGGTAGTATATGGTATAAATAATGTCTACACAAAATTTTAGGATTTTTGGAATTTTGTAGAATTATTTAGGAGTTTCTGAAATTCGAATCTGAAATTATTTTCAGAATTCAGAAACTCCCAATCGATCGGGTGATCGATTGGGCTCATAGCCAATCGATTGATCAATCGATTGAGAGGTCTTTTTACGAGCACAGAAGCTCGTGTAGTCGATCCGGTGATCGATTACAGGTAGCCGTAATCGATCGGCTGATCGATTAAGGCAGGTCGTAATCGATTGGTTCCCAACACCAATCGATTGGTGAGACTGAAACTGTCTGATTTCAGTCTGTTAACCCATTTTTGAGTAACCAAACAATCCCTAGCCCCTTAGAATACTTTTATAAGTATATTTGGGTTATTTTAAGTATGAAATCAAAATGGGAAATGGTTTGGTGAACATTTAAGGGTTAAGGAGAGATTTTGGTTCAAGTTTTGAATCCCAAAATCTAAATCACCTCAAGTTGAGTTTTCCTAAAGGTTTAGGAACTCAAAAATCATTGTTGGTGCAATGATAGAGGTTTAGAGCATGTTTTGAGGGGGAGGTCTTCCTTAACAACATGTGGTTGAATTTTTTTTGGTATAAGTGAATGAATGGAGATTGGGAATCTTCATGAGTGCTCAAGGTTGAGCATAGGTTCAATGAAAAGTATGGGATTTTCATTGGGTATACCTTTGACCATATAGACTCTCAGGGAGAGTGTTTGATGTGTGTCAAAGGGGGAGAAAATTGAAAGGCTAATAGGGATTAGTCTTTCTCAAACATATTGTCAAACATCAAAAAGGGGGAGATTGTTGGTGCAATCTTGATTAGGTCAGGGTTGACCTAGGTTGACTAAGCTCGTGTGAGCTTGAGGTCGTATGTTTCGATGTTTGACAATGATGTTTGAGTGTGATAATGTTTGAATGTCGTAGGAAGTCAAGTGAGTCAAGGATGACTGGAGGCTTGACGGGAAAAGACCTAGTGGGACTAGGCACACCTAGTGGGACTAGGTGAAGTCCAGGTAGATCGGGGAGATCGTACGCTGGCACGGGAAAAGACCTAGTGGGACTAGGCATACCTAGTGGGACTAGGTGAAGTCCAAGTAGATCGGGGAGATCGTACGCTGGCACGGGAAAAGACCTAGTGGGACTAGGTGAAGTCCAGGTGGATCGGGGAGATCGCATGCTGGCAAGGTGGAAGTCTATCGAGAGACTAGACCTAACTCGAGGGTTAGGCGAATCTGGTTGGGAACCAGGTTAAGTCCGAGCTGGGAGCTAGGCAGTAGAAATCCAGGTTGGTCAACGGGGTTGACCGGACACTTGGTAGGGGATCCGAGACTTGTGGAAACAAGTTAGGTTGGACCCAATCGATTGGGTAATCGATTGGGTGAATCGATCAGTGGATCGATTAAGGAAGTTTGCGCGAGAGGACAGAGGGTGGCTGAATCGATTGGGTAATCGATTCAGCCTTCCCTTAATCGATTGGTCAATCGATTAAGGTGTCTCTTGATCGATTGGGGTAATCGATCACAGAGTTTGCGCGAGAGAACAGAGAAGCTCTGAATCGATTGGGTAATCGATTCAGGGCACGGGTAATCGATTGGCTAATCGATTACCGTTCGAAAACTAGCCGTTGAACGGCTAAATCCTACGTGGTAATCGATTGGGTAATCGATTACCAAACCCTAGGCGTCGGGTATAAGGTCTTTCGCGCAGGTTTTTGGCCGCACAACTTCTCCTCTTCTTCTCCAACTTCATTGCCATTTCAAGGGAAGCCTTGGAGCTTAGTGCTGCTGCATTTCCAAGGTCCAAGAGGCAATCACAAGCTTGAAGATAGCAAGGAAAGCAAAGAGAGTTCATTTATTGTAAATCTTGTAAGATTTCCTTTGTATTTGCTTTGTTCTTGTTGTATCTTTGTAACAAGCTTGTAAGAGGTTTCTCCACCTCAAGAAGGAGACTTTCATAGTGCATGAGAGTGTGAGGAGAGTGGATCCTTGGATTAGTCACCCGACCGGGGTGGATACCAAGTAAATCCTTGTGTTAGCGATTGCTTGAAGTCTTCCGCCGCAACAAATCATCCACAAGTGAATCGAAGCTAATCACCCCCCCTCTAGCTCGTCTACCGGTCCCAACACTGACCCAGTGGCTTCGGTCTATCTTTCTATCATCGTCCACAGTATGCCGTTATCCCAGTCAGTCTACATGCCATTCGGCCATATCATCACTGCCTGGCTGGAGTCGGTTGGCATCGACGTTTCACAGAGCCAAATTGTGCCGATGACTCGACAAGACTGCCGCCTGGATCATTGTATGCTTGCTCAGTCCGACATTGTTCTCGGGACCGAGGGGCTGAGATGGAAGGATCGCAACCGCGTGGGGGGAGCTACCGCAAGCAGTTCTTGACCGGGGGGCACCAGCTATTACTGCAGACTATGATGAGTGGGCTCCTGACCTCAGTTGGCAGGTTGCGGAGATAGAGCGAAAGATAGAATACGAATTGCATATCTCTGAGCTCTGGCGACAGGAGGTCCGCTCAAAGTTTCAGACTTTTGATCATCGTCTCGATGCCTTAGCCTCTGATGTCTCTGAGATGCACTCCTTCCAGGACAGATGGTATGAAGAATGGTATCGTCATACATTTCCCGATGGTGCATCTCCCAGTGGCCCTTCACCAGGAGATATCGTCTACATTGATGATTCGGACGATGATCCAGCTGACGATTGACCGTTCTGTGTTCGTGTTTGATGTTTTTACGGCTGTGTACATCCTGACTTTTGTCTGTTCTATCTTGCTTAGGATGTTACTGTTTGTTGATGCTTTGATGACTACTATTTGAAATTGTGCTATATTGACATGATTATGTTTTTATCTCATGATAGTATGCCTATTATTGATGCCATGTTGTTTTATGAGTTTTATCTGCATGTTTGCTAAATTGCCGTGTTCATGCTTACAATGTCATGTCTACCTGATTCATATACATTTTATGGCATGCTTTGCGAGTTGATAATCCGTGTTCATATGATGCATGTGATTGCTATATCTTGCTCTATCTTTTTCAGATGTGTTCGTATGGTTATCCAACAACCTATCACATCTTTGTTGATTTGGGATACCCCTAGGGTTGAGGGGGAGCCTGTTTAAAACTTAACAGCCCGTCTAGACCCTTTTCGTGTTCGACAAAGGGGGAGAGTGTGGATTGGTTAAGTTTAGGATGATCATGTTGTAGGGGGAGGATCTGGATTCCCCTATGATTCCAAAGTTGAGCTATTGATTGAGAATCCCTAAACTTAAAATCGGATTGTCAAACAACAAAAAGGGGGAGATTGTTGATGCAGTCTTGCCCTGATTGTTGTTTTGGTATTGACATCGATTTTAGTTTGGGTTGATTATGATTATGATTAAGTCCTAGTCGGGGATCAGGCATGATATGGAAAATCCTAACCTGAAGGGTTAGGTGTTGGAAAATCCTAGTCTGGGAGGCTAGGTGTTGGAAAATCCTAGTCTGGGAGGCTAGGTGTTGGAAAATCCTAGTCTGGGAGGCTAGGTGTTGGAAAATCCTAACTTGGAGGGTTAGGTGTTGGAAAAGTCCTAATTCGGAAGGGTTGGGTGAAAAGTCCTAGCTTGGAGGGCTAGGTGAAAAGTCCTAGCTTGGAGGGCTAGGTGAAAAGTCCTAACTTGGAGGGTTAGGTGCAAATTCCCAACTTGGAGGGTTAGATGGAAAAATCCTTAGTTTGGAGGGCTAAGGTGGATGAAGCCACTAGCTTGGAGGGCTAGGGTTGAGTCTCTGGATCGGTCTGGTGACCGATCAGGGACATTGGCACGCTGCTCCTTAGTGGATCGGTCCGGTGACCGATCCAGCTATGTCTGATCGGACTGGTGACCGATCAGGGAGCACACAGTGAGGTTGGGAACCTACTGTGTGGCTCCTGATCGGTCCAGTGACCGATCAGGGAGCAGGCTGCTTCCTCACTACCTTACTCCTGATCGGTCTGGTGACCGATCAGGGAGTGGGAAGTGAGTGAGTTCCCTTGCTGATCAAAGTCCTGGATCGGTCTGGTGACCAATCAGGGATCTTGGATCTGATTAAAAAATCACTGTTCATATGTCCTGATCGGTCTAGGTGACCGATCAGGCTTCACTCTGATCGGTCTGGTGACCGATCAAGCTTCATCTTGATCGGTCTGGTGACCGATGATCGGTCTGGTGACCGATCAAGCTTCGGTCTGGTGACCGATCAGGCCTATGTTGCCATAAGAGCTGGGAATCCCAGCACTACAGTAGATCGGTCTGGTGACCGATCCACAAATCCTGGATCGGTCCAGTGACCGATCACTTTAATTCAAATTACACTGTCAGACGTGGTCAGAGCATCTGATCACATCCGATTCGCTGATGTTTGCTTCTGATATCTGATTTACTGGATGATTTGCTGCTCTAACAGTCTGATTAAGCTGCAGGTGACAGGGGAGGATTCAAACACTCAAGGAGAGGTCAACGGAGGCTTTCCTTGGAGCAGGTTTGTCCGATTCTCCATTTCAGGTTGCAACGGCCGAGCTGCAGACTGGAGCCGAGACTGGGGCTTGGCTGAGGGGATCTCAGGAAGACCAGAGAGGGCTCAGTGGTAGCTGATGTTGGCAGCAAGATAGCTGGAGGCTATGGAGGATGTTGTCACCTGGTGCTGGGTGGAGGATCAAAAGCGCGAAAGTGAGCTTCGTAGAAGCAGTGTTCTGAAACTTGTGTTCTTGCCGCGCCTAGTGTTCTCTACAATCTGCTTGCTTGCTACGTCTTTGAAGCTGTCATCACTTTGAGCAAGCAATCGAGAAGCAACCAGTCTTTACTTGAGCACTTGAAGGAGAGAACAAGTAGCTTGGAGTCCGACAGTGGGAAGACACGGAGAAGGGTTCTTGTGTGAGATCGCCACTGGGTGGAGCTCAGGGAAGCTATCTGTGTTCTTGTCTTTGCTAAGTGGTTGAGTAAGATCTTTCTCGTAGTTTCTTTGTGCTTAAACTCTATTCTGTCTGAAACGCTGTGGAGAGGTTTCTCTACCGAGAAGGAGGTTGCATTATATCCGGTGAAACCGGGGCTTGATTTGCCGACGATCAAGGGATCGCTCACCTTAAGGGCACGCCAAGGAGTAGGGGCAAGTTATCCCTGAACCTTGTAAACCCTCTTGTTAGCGTTCTTGGCAGTTGTCTTCGTATTGATCTTGTCTCTGCTTTAGCTTACTGCACTTTCAGTTTCTTTTGTTTCTTCCGCTGTTGTGCTACTGATAAGTTAAGTGCAGGAAAATTGTTAATCGCAAGTGAAAAGTAATTGGCTATATTCACCCCCCCTCTCTAGCCATCTCGTTTCCAACAGTAACTTTATTAGATCACAAATAAACTTAACTTTGAATCCTTTGCCAATATCAAAACAAGGTTCGATATGGTGCTTCCTGCACCAACAGTCTCCTCATGTCATCCTTCACCGGACATGAAGCCGTCCAGCTAAGCCTATGTGTATCCTGCAAACCTGCACACTCACATACACATATCAAATATAAGGGTGAACTTAACTTAAACACTTTGCCCAAACATCAAAACACATGGTCACTCCGAACCATAGATTGCTTCAACACCCTCTTCATCTTCATAGCCTATCACATGAAAATTTTGTATACGCTTTAATCCCTTGGTCAGTTTGACTGACTTTATCTTCCTCAAGGTTGCATTCCCACTCTTCCTGTACATATAATTGTTTACATGAAAATGGTCTTTGCCTAGATTTTTACATGGTACAGTAAATTCTCAAGTCCACAATCCCAAATAAACATCACATGAAGTCCCCAAAAAAACTAATTGTTCATGTGGAATACAAATGTTATGTTTGATTATGTAACAACAAGATAGTTTAATTTTCCTACAAGTTCTCTATAACTCTCTTGGTCAGTAAATTGCTCCTGGTGTTAGTTTAGTTTACCATTTGGATGCAGTTCCCGCGACGTACTAAATTCCACTAGCATATTAAGAATATCTCAGCTGGGAGGAATATTTTATTAGGAACCATAAAGTTAATTATGTGATGATTGACTAGGGACTTTTGTATCATATTCTATTATCAATAAAGGCAAAGTTTGGTTATTATACTTACTTTATATTTGTGTCAAATAACTAAGTAGAATAATATCCTTGGGTAGTAGGTTCTTATCTACATCATATCGATTGGTTGAATCGATAGTGAGATAATGTAGAGAACACTACACTAAACCATTCCTAGTCAAACATTACTATTCATGGACAATATTAACGTATGAAGACTAATATGTAGGTTAATTGATGACTTGAGCTCACAAGTCATGGATATGTGATATTAAGTTGACACATGAGTATACATTAGAGAATGTATACTGAATTGACTCGCTGATAAGTGCTATTTTATTGGTTATTTCAAATGCCAAAATCCAAGTTTGACCCATATTTTACTTGCTTAATTGTGAATTTATTCTAGGTTCTAGAAATTATTGCTATTTTGGACTTAATTGCAAATCTTTACATATTTGAATTATTTGGCCACTAAATTTTTGATATATTTTTATAGGCATGAAAGGATCATGGACCTAGGGCATGCTGGGTCAAACTTGAGTCGGAAGTGGACTCGGATCGAGTGATCAAGCTTCAGATTAATCTAGGCTGTCCGATTCAAAAGCAGCTAGATCTGAGCCATCTGGGACCATCTGAGGCAATCTGAGCTAGGGTTAAGGCTGATCAAGCACTCAGGTCAAGATCTGAGATTTTCATCCAAATCAGAGATCATTCAACCGTTGGATCAAGCTCAGAGGGCTCTAGACTGTCCATTCAAAGATTAGGTTGATCTGGGCCATCCGTTGCAAATCTGGAGGATCCAAGCTTCTGGGAGGCAGATCCTAAACCTTGATCAACATCTGGAAAGTTTGGGTTAGATCGGATGAAGATCAGCCGTTGGAATGAGTTAAAGAAATCTAGCCCATCCATTGCTAAGTATTTAATCAAAAATTTCCACAGGGCAGCTTTGTCGCGTCTTCGCCGCAACGTCTTCATCTTCTTCAGTAGTTTAGCGTAGTTCTTCGAGTTTTCTTCAATTTTCTTCAATCCAAGGGCGCGACCACTCAATCTTCTTCATTAGATCATGTTCTAGGTCACTAGGGAGATCATTCCGTGGAGATTCCAGCTCGAAATTGGCCAAGAACAGAGCCTAGTGAGGGTTTCCTCAGTTCTACCATTGATTGCTTCGATTTCAATTTTGTTCCGTCCTACACCAATCTGAGCTATCTGGAGGGGTTCTCTGGAGTGCTTGGTTCATCCCCGCACCATCAGCGCAATCGGACAAGGCTGGATTGAGGAAATCGATTGGGTTTTCCATCTTGAACAGAGTTTGAGCTTGACTCGATCGTAGATTCAGTTTCCCCAGTGATTTGATGAGCATAGGGGTTCGAGGCTCACCCTTGTGTGACGAGCAAGGAGATCTTGAGCTAATGGAGTGATTGGGGCTTAGATTTCTTATTGCATTTCTGTTAATCAGTTGTAACTTCATTTCTGCAGTTCATTTCAGCTTCCGAATTTTGTTTCAGTAGATTCAATTTGTCTGAATCGTTTCTGCTTTAATTAGTATTTCAATGTTGCAAGTTAATCAGTAGGTAGTTTGTTTAGTGAACATTTGGTTTCAATTTCAGTTGATTTCTTGTTTTATAGCTTGCGTATCAATTCTGTTCTATTTCACTTCTGCATTTTCTGTTCAATCTCCTGCGTATCAGTTCTTGGGCTGCTGCGTATCAGTCTTTTATTTGTATCAAGTTAGCTTAAGTTTAGTTTTCTGAATTTATCTTGTAGCTGGTTGCATCTCAAAAGACCTCGGTATCAATTTACGCATTTGGTTTCAGCAGAATCAGCTGCGTATCAGTGTCCATTTCAGCAAGTTTTCAGTTTAGATTTCTGCAAGTTCGTTTTGGTTACAACTTCTGAAGTTGTATTGAGTTAGAGATAGTTTTCTTTCTAGACCTTTCTGAACACTAGATTATGCACTTGCATTAGTTAGCTTTGTGTTCCTGCATTCGGTTCAGGTCTGAATTCTTCCCTACAATTGCTGTAATTCTGCTTTTATTTCTGATTTATTTCATTCATCCACACATAGCATTTTACCCATCTCTTTGTCTTACAAGAAGAATTGATCAGTTGCATGTCAGAATTGGTAGTTTATATGTCCTGCATTAGTGCCATTCGGAATTTCAGCCCTGCATTATCCTGTTTTTGTGTAGTTTCTGAATTGATAAGTGTTCCTTTGCTGCATATCTATTTCATAACCTCTGAATTGCGTATCAACTGGCTCCTACTCAAGCTGATTGATATCAGCTAGTGCTTTATAGATTTGTCTATGAAATTCATGATTCCCTCTTGACACATTAGTTTTTATTGCTTACAAGTATGTATCAAGTAAGATTTCAGTTTGGATTGTTGTAGCTTGCTTGCGTTCAGCTGGTTTTGAGTTCGATGCCTAACGTTAACCACACCTTTTAGTGTACTTTTGGTGCTTGAAATCAGTTGTCTTTGCATTCAGTTTGTTTCTGAACTATATTCCTTCTTTTCGGCAAATCAACTTGCATTTCTGCACTTTGGTATCAAGTGAAGCTTCGGCACCACCTTTGTGTTAATTGTTCATAGATTGCTTATCATTTGGGTTGTTTTGAGTGGAAATTCCTGAAGCTAATATCTGCATTAGTATCAATTGGAATTTGGTTGATTTCATATCAGATTTATTTTCCAAATTAAGCTAAGTTGCATTTAAGCTCCCTATTGTTTGAGTTCATTGGTTGAATTACTTAGCTTGAGTTCCATGGTTAAGTTTTTATCCCTTTCATTGAGTTTTCATTCGAATTGAAACCAAACCCCGATTTTATTTGAAACCCAAAAATATCAACGACACATAAACTCAAGCTCGAATCACACAATCTCAACTAGCCCTAGGAAAAATATGACCTGTGACCCCTTTACTACGTTTTCATTCTTTGATAGCAAAAAAGGTTTCCAGCTTTTCATATATCTAAATTTTGAGACCCACATTCGTGACACCTAGTTAGGGTCCATCAAAATTTTTGGCGTCGTTGCCGGGGAACTACTAGTTGAGTTGTTTGATTTTTGCTTGTATGCTTATGGACATATCATTTGATTTTATTTTCTTTTGCTTTATCTTTTGTATACGGTTGTTGCCATTTTTCTTGTTTGTTTTGTGACAGGGCTGCAAGATCAAAATGCTTTCACTAGAGGACTGTAAAGAGCTCAAAAGTGCACTGCCAGAGTTAAAGTTTTGGGTGAATCATGTGACCCAACAAAGATCCGACAGTCATTCATCTACTTACCAACAACCATGTCAACAGTTTCAGCAGCAAAACTAATATTTTCAGAAATCCGATTCAAATTTTTAGCAGAACTAACCTTTCAATCAGCCACCACAGCAATTTCAACCACAATTCCAGAATTTACAGCAAACAAATCAGTTCTTTCAGCCACAATTTCAGCAACCCTATCCACAAAATCATTCACCTTTTCAAGGAATTCAGCAAGGGTACCAAGATAATTTGAATTACTAGCAACCATATCAATTTCCACAGCAATTTCAGCCTTGCAACCAGAACTTTCAAGGCTATAATTCTCAGGAAGTTCAACCATCCTTTCAGCTACAATTTCAACAGTTTCAGCAAGATTGCCAGTTTTAAGGTCAGAATTTTCAGCAAGACAATCAGAATTTTCACCTTCAAGCATTTGAACAAGTCAATCAACAATGCTAGCCTCAATTTCAAAATTTTCAGAACAATAATTTCCAGCAACATCATCCTTGCTATCAGTCCAATTTTCAACAATTTAATCAGCCCATTCGACCATTTGAACAACCCCAACAGCTCCAATTTCAGAATTTACAGCATAGTCTTGATTTTCAGCAACCTTGTGTCACATTTCAAGACCAACGAGAGTCCTGTACCAATCAAGGAGGCTTTGAGAATCCTAATAAGAATGAGGCTCAACAACAGAGAATAGAAGAGATGCTTCAACAAATTTTACAACAACAAAAGCTTCAAATGAATCAAATACAAGCCCAAAGATCAGGACAATTATCTTCTCAAGCAACTCTTAATTCTGAGGGGCATGACTGTGATCTAACTTTGGGGAATAAAGAGGTTGTTTCAAGTTTAAACACTCCAAATGCCGAATTTCCTGAAAAAATTCCAGCATCCCATTTTCCCATTCAAAACAGCCCCGGAGTTGATTTTATATCAGTTCAAGGTGACCCTAGTGCATGGCCAAGTCCTTCTTCAAGTGATCTTGCAAATTTGGTGGAAGAAGAAGAAGAAAACATCAAAATTAGGGCACCTACAGCATGCATTCCTCCTAAGTTTTTGTTCAAAACTCATTTCCAAATTTTTCAGCTCAAGAAGAAGATTCTGAAGCACTATAGGACCCTTCTCATCTTTTATTTTGTGATGCTAGTATTATTGATGATCCTAATTTTTCTGATATTGTTGTTGCAGATATTACAGAAGGAGCATGCATAGGAGATGATTCTACAGGTGTAGGGGATTGCACTAAGCCCCAGGGACCACCAACAGTGATGGATACATTAGAAGATTCAGAGGACAAGCCAGAAAGTGTAGGGACTTGCATGGTAGAAGCAAGAACCCAAGAATCACCTGTTCCAGTTGAGTGTCCACCAGAACCTGAACCTGAACCTGAAGTGGAGTATGTACTTGACCAGGAAGAGGCCACAGTTACATCTACTCTTGTAGAACCTCCAGGTATTTTTCAGCATGATTAGGTAAGTATTCTTCCTATTTCTTTGGAAAAATTTATTGAGGTACCTCAAACTGATTTTATTATTTGTGATATACTTAGGAATGCATCTTTTGTAGAATTTGATTATGAAAAATCGATAGAGGTACCTAAAGTTGATTTCATTGGTTGTAATGCATTGCTTGATACACCCTTGGTGGAAAATAATTGTGAAAATTTCATTGAAGTACCAAAAATTGATGTCGTTGGTTATGAAAAGTTTCTTGATACATCTTTTGTGGATATTAATTGGAAAAAATTTGTTAAGGTACCAAGAATTGATTTCATTGGATATGATGCAGTTTTGGATACATTTCATGCAGAGACTGATATTATTTCATTTCTTTCTTACCATGCACGCTTGAGAGAGGTATTACATGGTTTTGCAGGGTCCAAAAGACTTATGGAGTGGGTGCTCCATCTGAACAGACTCCAACCTCCTGGAAGAACTTTCAAAAGGCATCAAGAAGGAGGAGATGATTTTACTTTAATTCGAAGCACTCCACCTCTTACATGGGTCTTGTACCTAAATCGCCTGCGGCCACCTGAACATTTTTTTGTAAAGTTCAAGTGTGGGGGAGACATGCACCATGACATAGATCAAATGAAGGAAGCTCTTGTTGGTGCAGGAAGCACCATATCGAACCTTGTTTTGATATTGGCAAAGGATTCAAAGTTAAGTTTATTGGTGATCTAACAATGTTACTCAAGTGTGCAGGAAAAGTCCTAGCGAAGGATTGCTAGGCACCTGGCGAAGGGCTGCCAGGAAACAAAGTCCTAGCGAAGGATTGCTAGGCACCTGGCAAAGGAATACCAGGATACAAAGCCCTAGCGAAGGACTGCTAGGCACCGGGCGAGGGACAGCTTGGTATCCAAGACCTGGTGAAGGACCGCTAGGCAAAAGTCCAACCAGAGGAGCGGTTGGCATCAGGTACATTCTCCCGAGAGGAGTAGGTGAGGACGCGTTCCCCGTCGAGGGAACAGTAGGCGTCGGTTCGACCTAGGGCTCCATTTTGGAGGCCCAAAGTTAGAACCAAGACAGCTAAGGTTGTATAAACATAATACTCTAATACTTTATATTGTTTTTGGACTAACCCTGGATGCAGGACCAAAGGAACGTGTGTCTGCAGCTCAGAATGCCCAAAGGAGAGAGACAAGTAGCTAAGCAGGGCGCCCTCAGTGTCCCGGGCGCCCCCAGGGGCAACACAAAATAAGCGAAGCAACAAAGGCTTCGGCTGACCACTGGCTGGGGCGCCCCCAGCAGCAAGGGTGCCCCCAGCAGCCAGGGCGCCCCGAACGCCCAGGGCGCCCTCAGTGCCCAGGGCGCCCTGCGCCTACACCAGCGAAGCCGATGACCCTTATCTAGCCGAGAAGCCCGCACTGAAGGAGTCAAGCAGGGCGCCCCCAGCGTCCAGGGCACCCCCAGTGTCAAACCTCATCCCTATTCGAGTGGGATAGAGGTTGACCGAGCGAAGCTCAGATCGCGTGACACGTGGGGGGGCGCCCCCAACGTCCAGGGCGCCCCGAGGTGCTATAAATAGAACTTAATGCCCAGGCTTTCAACAAGAACTTCGATTCAACGCTTCTACGCTCTTCTGCTCTCGCGCCTAGCTCCGGAAACCTCCCAACTAGAGCCGACGACGTCCCGCTGCTCCGAAAAAGACAACCTACATCGGACGTCGGTAAAAGAAGAGCTTTTCATTTGTTAAGTTTACTGTGCTATATTTGTAACTCAATACTGTAAACTGATTTGCGAACTTATAGAATTGCCCGCAGAAAACGATCAACGACCGTGGGCCTTGGAGTAGGAGTCGACCTAGGCTCCGAACCAAGTAAAAATCACTATGTCTGTGTGTTTTGTTTTTTATCTTCCGCTGTGCAAATTCTCTATCTTAAATCCGAACGTTTTCCGATATTCACCCCCCCTCTATCGGTTCTCTCGATCCAACAGCTCTCTCAGCCACCCATACTCCTCCACTACCACGATGGAGGCTACTTCTTGATAGACTTCGTCCACCAGAAATAAAGGGGAGTTTGTTCTTTCTTGTATTTTCTTTCATTGCATGTTTCATTTTTATGTTTTCTAGAAGTAGAATTTTCTTTTAAATTGAGTCCTTGCTAATAAATGCGTGAGTAGAGTAGAATGAATAGGAGTCATTGTAGATACCATGTTAGTCTTCTTGGAAATTTATTTCTTGCATGACTAGGAATAAATGTATCCCTCTAGGTTATCTTCATGTCATTTTAGAGTCTCTTGAAAATAAATTAAATTTGGTTGTTAAAACTTAAGGTTTGAGCTTATGGATGAAATCTTGGATGCTTGAGTACTACTTGGTTTAGATTCTTAAATGATGACTTGAGATGAATTGTTTGCACCTAGTGAGAATTAGCCTTATTTTTGTGACACACATATGTAATTGTACTCTAGAACTTGCTTAGGTTCTTTCAAAACTATATTTCAATGATTGGATCACATTTATAGAAACTAATCAATTTGTTTATCTTTCCATATCAATTTTTGGCAATAATCATGTTTATTCTATTTTTCTTTCCTTATTTCCTACTCTCAACCACACTTTTCTATGGACTTGTTTGTTTGAGATGTTTCTTAATGCTACTTTGCCCGAGACAGAGAAAGGATTAAGTGTGGGGGAGTGACTAGTGTTTTGGAAATATTTGGTATCCAAGAGGCATTTCATGTCAAGAAAAAAAAAATCTGCAATTACATGTGCCAAGTTGAGTTGAGTTTGGTGTCAAAATGAGCAAGAAGAAATGGTTGAGGATGGAAGCAAGTGGAGCATCTAGATTCCTTATCATACTTTGAAAATCCAAGTGGCATGCAATGAATGAAAGTAAAGATGTGAGCTAAATTTTTGGGCAGAAATGTTTTGGACTTGCAGTTTTTCTTTGCTTAGAAATCAGAAACAGCTTGGCATCAAATGCTGAACCGCAGCTGTACAAATTCAAGTGCTTCTGAAATTGCATCTAAACTAATCTGAATTGAAAGTGAAACAGTTTTTGCTGATAATGCAGAGTGAAAACAGGAAGATGCAGTCCACTTGAAGCTCACGACAGTGCTGGGTTGAAGTTGTTTCTGATAAGAATGTTGAAGCATGGCCGCAACATAACTGAACCAAAAGAAAAAAACAGAAGAACAAAACAAAAGGAACAAAGTGGCAAGTAATGGAAAAATCTAGAAAAAAATTGGCAACCCAACAAGAAAAAAAAAATCTGTGCCATTTTACAAGTGAAGAAAAAAATCTGTGCCAAAAACAGTTTGAGCACATCCATTACTGATAAGAAGAAGAGGGTTGATTTGATTCTCAAAACAGAAAAAATAGAAAATGCAGTGAAGTGCCGAAATACCAAGTGAGCATTTTATTCTTCACTTTCCATTCGATGCAAGCTTCTATTGATGTTAATTGTTTGAGAAATTAGAGAATTGCAAGGAATTGCCGTGGAGCTGCTCCATTAGAAGAATTCAGAGCAGAGAAAAAAGAAGAAGAGCAACAGTTTGAAAAAAAAAACAAGGAAACAAAAAAACAAGTGGACACAATTGAAGTTGGCACGATGAAATCAAGTGAAGTTTTTCTCATCCAAATTAAAGCCTTGTTCCAATACATTCTGACTTTACTAGAGAGAAAGGAAAGGAAAAAAAAATCAGAAAAGAAGAGGGAAGGAAGCAAGGTTGGCACGCAAATGGGAAATTGACACAATGAGGTCAAGGAAGGGTTCTTCATCCAAATCAAAGGCATTGTTCAAGTTTGACTTCACCACACTTTTTATATCACTAGAGGACTATAAAGAGAAGCAAAGTACATTGGAAACATCCTTGAGCAACCAAGTCTTCAACTTCATCAATTTCTCTATTTTCTTGGTTTCCACTTCATTCTTACCATTTTTCATGTTTTTCACTTGTTTTTGTAGATGGGGATCCTAATCATGAATAATGGTAGAGAGTAGATAACAAGCAAGCCTATGGTAGTGCAAAAAGCATGTGTGTTTGAGTGAGCTCCACTTTCATCATGAATTTAGAACTCAAGAAGAGAGCCACCAAAAATTTCCCTTGAAAGGCTAGTTAGTTAAAGTCATCTCAATGAATCATGAAGGATGAAAAGGCTAAGTTGTTGATTTAAGGACGAGATACTAATCCATAGAGCTTAGATTTTTGAGAATTGACAACCTTAGGTAATTTCTTTTCATTTGCTTCTAATTATGCTTGGAAAAAGTCTAAGGGATCCATACTTAGTAGTTTCGCGAGACGCTCAAGCTTAAGTGTGGGGGAGTTGAAAAGTGCTATTTTATTGGTTATTTCAGATGCCAAAATCCAAGTTTGACCTATATTTTACTTGCTTAATTGTGAATTTATTCTAGGTTCTAGAAATTATTGCTATTTTGGACTTAATTGCAAATCTTTACATATTTGAATTATTTGGCCACTAAATTTGTAACGCCCGCTTTTTTTTTTCATAAAGCGGCGTTACGTTAACATACTTAGGACATGTAGACATCATAATGCAGCGGAAACCTTTAACTTACACCTACATGCACTTACTACCCTTCCTAACATCATAACATGGGAACTTGGCATATTAACTTTATACTTAGCATCATATCATGTCATACTGGGCATCATGTCATATCTAGCATCATGTCATACTTAGCATCATGTCATACTTAGCATCATGTCATAGAGTCATATTCAAGCCCATAATAGTAAAGGTAAAGTTCTGTCATAAGACGAGCAAACATATTGCTCCTTGGCCAAGTCACTATCACACACATGCTTTAAGGCCCTCCTGCTGCTTCCTTACTGTCCCCTCGCGTGATCTGCGGTATAAGGAAATAAAACTATAAGCACACAGGCTTAGTAAGACTCTTTCCTACTCACTAAAACCATTCATCACTTAATCATGAGCACATGAAACATTAACATACTTAGTGCTTTACTTCGATCATAAGCCTTTATGATCACTTAGCATACATTCAACATGGCATGAACATAACTTAATCACATTCGTAGCATGGCATAAACATGAACATGAAAACATTCATAGCATGACATCATACTTGGCATAGACATAAACATCGTAAACATTCATAGCATGACATCATACTTGGCCTAGACATAACCACAATAAATATAACCTCATAAACATTCTTAGCATGAACCTAAATAAAATCATAGCATCCTAACTTAGCACAAACATAATTAAATCATGGCTTCATAAATTAACATGGACATAAATAAAATCATAGCATCCTAACTTAGCATAAACATAATTAAATCATGGCATCCTAAACTAGCACAAACATAATTAAATCATGGCATCATGAATTAGCATAAACATAATTAAATCATGGCTTCATAAATTAGCATGGACATAAATAAAATCATAGCCTCCTAACCTAGCATAAACATAATTAAATCATGACATCCTAACATAGCATGAACATAAATAAAATCATGACATCATAAATTGGCACAAACATAATTAAATCATGGCATCATGAATTAGCATAAACATAATTAAATCATGACATCCTAACCTAGCATGAACATAAATAAAATCATGGCATCATAAATTGGCACAAACATAATTAAATCATGGCATCATGAATTAGCATAAACATAATTAAATCATGGCTTCATAAATTAGCATGAACATAAATAAAATCATTTGCATAACATACCGTGCATAAACTTACTTTGCATACTACTCTTATCATATATATAATGCATAACATGGATGGATGCATGTGGCAATTGTGCATTTATATATATAAGGATGCTTAATCTTTAAAACATGCTTTTAAATACTTTAACATAATCATAACATTCATTGGGCCCTGGCTTGTACCACATTCATACATCATATGCGCGCATCCCTAAGTAAATACGAGGTAGCTAATCTCAACCTACTAGGGTAAGGACAGCTTCATCGGTAGTCCCGAACCGTAAGGACAGCTTCATCGGTAGTCCCAAACCGTGGACAGCTTCATCGGTAGTCCAGAACCGTGGACCTTACTTAGGTCCGGTACAAGCCCATAAAATAAAATAAAATGCTTTCACATGCTTTTTCATTCATCATCATTCATAGCATATTCATTCATTCATCATACTTAACATCATCGTTATGCCTTAAAGGCATGAACTTTAACTTCATTCTTCCTTTTTCATTCTTAAACATGGCATATGTACACATCATTCATAAAGCATGGCATACATACATATCATTCATAAGACATGGCATACATACATTTCATTTATAAGACATGGCATACATACATATTATTCATAGAACATGACATACCTACATATCATTCATAAATCATGGCACATGTCTAAACATTGATGACCTAATCATATAGTTCATGACATATAAACTAAGGGTTTGGTTAACATAGAAATTCTTCCACCTTACTTAAACATACATCTTAGTAACCTAAACCCAAGCATCTTTGTAGGTGTAACCCAACCCTAGCCCTAGGTTAGATCCTTGGTCGAAAGCCCCAAGGAAACCCTAGGTCCATGAAACTTCACATAACTTCCCAAACAACATCTCCTACATACATACTAGGCCATAGGAAACATTTGATTCCATACTTAAGACCAACCCTAATCCTTTAACCCTAGTCTTGCTCTTGGCCGAAACTTCAAGGCCATGGGGGCATGGAGAAATTCCATTAAAACCCCAAATCAATTGCTTAAACACCAACCATACCCTACCATAGGGCCATTGGGGCCCTTACTTGAAATAAGTCCTAACTTTCCACCCTATTAGGGTACTTGGCCGAAACCTATAGGTCTCTAGGCCATGGGAAACATTCACATAAACACCCTCCATCTCCCTTATATCATGATAAAACATAAAACACATACTTGAGGTTTTAGACCCAACCCTACCCATGGGTTCTTGATATTGGCCGAAACCCTAGGGTATCCTAGGGTACCCCAAAAATTTCTAAAAATTATATTTAATCTCTAAACATCATGAAAGAACATTAAACAATATTATCAAGATTTTTAGCATCATCATGGACCCTAAAACATAGTGGCCGAAACCCATAGGGTCTCTAGGGTGCTTGATTTTGTTTCTTTCAACAACAAGTCCCAAAAACCAACCAATAAATCATGCTAACCATAAGGAACTATTATACCACAGGTGAGGGAGTCTTACCTTGGTTGATCTTGATTTTTAAACCTTAAAAGAGAAGGAAATTATAAAATCTTTGGACCCTTGAACCCCCTTGTCCTTGTATCCTTGGGAAGCCTTTAGATCTTGGAGATGAGATCCTCTTGTGAAGCTTTTCCAAGGACAATTCCTCCTTATGGTGTTCGCCTAGGATGAGGGAAGGAGGAGGAAGAAAATGCAAAGTGATGGAAAGAAAAGGTAACTCCCAAACCCCCCTCTTTATAACCCATCAAGGAGGTAAATGAAGAGTCTCTCCATGACCCTTCATCTTCTTCTAAGCCTTAACCAATATCCACTTCATTCCCTCATAATATTCCCTTGCTAGGTGAGTTGGTTAGAGCATGCATGGTTGTACAAGAGGTCCAAGGTTCAATCCTTGGTCCATGCACCTTATTTTTTTATTTTATTTTTCTTTTTAATTCCCTAAAATTTTGAAAATCCTCTAAAAATTCCTCCATAATTATGTTAATATTTCCAATTAGAATCCTTTATATTTATATAAATTTTCACCTAAAATCCACCAATAATTTTGGTACTAAAAAGCCCATATAAGGCCCATTAGTGCCCTTTTTCCCAATTTAAATGAGAAAACATGGATTTTCTAGGCCAAAGTTCGCATTAATATTTCTAGGTTCCTCGGAAAATTATCTAGACATGCTTAATATTTTAAGGAAATATTAAGAGAATTTTCCGGGTCGTTACAAAATTTTTGATATATTTTTGTAGGCATGAAAGGATCATGGACCTAGGGCATGCTGGGTCAAACTTGAGTCGGAAGTGGACCCGGATCGAGTGATCAAGCTTCAGATTAATCTGGGCCGTCCGATTCAAAAGCGGCTAGATCTGAGCCATCTGGGACTATCTGAGGCAATCCGAGCTAGGGTTAAGGCTGATCAAGCACTCAGGTCAAGATCTGAGATTTTCATCCAAATCAGAGATCATTCAACCGTTGGATCAAGCTCAGAGGGCTCTAGACTGTCCATTCAAAGATTAGGTTGATCTGGGTCATCTGTTGCAAATCTGGAGGATCCGAGCTACTGGGAGGCAGATCGTAACCCTTGATCAACATCTGGAAAGTTTGGGTTAGATCGGATGAAGATCAGCCGTTGGATTGAGTTAAAGAAATCTGGGTCGTCCATTGCTAAGTATTTAATCAAAAATTTCCACAGGGCAGCTTTGTCGCGTCTTCGCCGCAACGTCTTCATCATCTTCTTCAGTAGTTTAGCGTAGTTCTTCGAGTTTTCTTCAATTTTCTTCAATCCAAGGGCGCGACCACTCAATCTTCTTCATTAGATCATGTTCTAGGTCACTAGGGAGATCAATCCGTGGAGATTCCAGCTCGAAATTGGCCAAGAACAGAGCCGAGTGAGGGTTTCCTCAGTTCTACCATTGATTGTTTCGATTTCAGTTTTGTTCCGTCCTACACCAATCTGAGTTATCTGGAGGGGTTCTCTGGAGTGCTTGGTTCATCCCCGCACCATCAGCGCAATCGGACAAGGCTGGATTGAGGAAATCGATTGGGTTTTCCATCTTGAATAGAGTTTGAGCTTGACTCGATCGCAGATTCAGTTTCCCCAGTGATTTGTTGAGCTTAGGGGTTCGAGGCTCACCCTTGTGTGACGAGCAAGGAGATCTTGAGCTAATGGAGTGATTGAGGCTTAGATTTCTTATTGCATTTCTGTTTATCAATTGTAACTTCATTTCTGCAGTTCATTTCAGCTTCCGAATTTTGTTTCAGTAGATTCAATTTGTCTGAATCGTTTTTGCTTTAATTAGTGTTTCAATGTTGCAAGTTAATCAGTAGGTAGTTTGTTTAGTGAACATTTGGTTTCAATTTCAGTTGATTTCCTATTTTATAGCTTGCGTATCAATTCTGTTCTGTTTCACTTCTGCATTTTCTGTTCAATCTGCTGCGTATCAGTTCTTGGGCTGCTGCGTATCAGTCTTTTATTTGTATCAAGTTAGCTTAAGTTTAGTTTTCTGAATTTATCTTGTAGCTGGTTGCATCTCAAAAGACCTCAGTATCAATTTACGCATTTGGTTTCAGCAGAATCAGCTGCGTATCAGTGTCCATTTCAGCAAGTTTTCAGTTTAGATTTCTGCAAGTTCGTTTTGGTGACAGCTTCTGAAGTTGTATTGAGTTAGAGATAGTTTTCTTTCTAGACCTTTCTGAACACTAGATTATGCACTTGCATTAGTTAGCTTTGTGTTCCTGCATTCGGTTCAGGTCTGAATTCTTCCCTGCAATTGCTGTAATTCTGCTTTTATTTCTGATTTATTTCATTCATCCACACATAGCATTTTACCCATCTCTTTGTCTTACAAGAAGAATTGATCAGTTGCATGTCAGAATTGGTAGTTTATATGTCCTGCATTAGTGCCATTCGGAATTTCAGCCCTGCATTATCCTGTTTTTGTGTAGTTTCTGAATTGATAAGTGTTCCTTTGCTGCATATCTGTTTCATAACCTCTGAATTGTGTATCAACTGGCTCCTACTCAAGCTGATTGATATCAGCTAGTGCTTTGTAGATTTGCCTCTGAAATTCATGATTCCCTCTCGGCACATTAGTTTTTATTGCTTACAAGTATGTATCAAGTAAGATTTCAGTTTGGATTGTTGTAGCTTGCTTGCGTTCAGCTGGTTTTGAGTTCGATGCCTAACGTTAACCACACCTTTTAGTGTACTTTTGGTGCTTGAAATCAGTTGTCTTTGCATTCAGTTTGTTTCTGAACTATATTCCTTCTTTTCGGCAAATCAACTTGCATTTCTGCACTTTGGTATCAAGTGAAGCTTCGGCACCACTTTTGTGTTAATTGTTCATAGATTGCATATCATTTGGGTTGTTTTGAGTGGAAATTTCTGAAGCTAATATCTGCATTAGTATCAATCGGAATTTGGTTGATTTCATATCAGATTTATTTTCCAAATTAAGCTAAGTTGCATTTAAGCTCCCTATTGTTTGAGTTCATTGGTTGAATTACTTAGCTTGAGTTCCATGGTTAAGTTTTTGTCCCTTTCATTGAGTTTTCATTCGAATTGAAACCAAACCCCGATTTTATTTGAAACCCAAAAATATCAACGACACATAAACTCAAGCTCGAATCACACAATCTCAACTAGCCCTAGGAAAAATACGACCTGTGGCCTGTTTACTACGTTTTCATTCTTTGATAGCAAAAAGGGTTTTCAGCTTTTCACATATCTAAATTTTGAGACCCACATTTGTGACACCTAGTTAGGGTCCATCACTCGCCATGAGAAAATTTCATAGATTGTCATATGAGTGTCATAAACTTTCTCATGTAACTATTAGTATGAATAGTCTTTAGACCTGAAGTCACTACGATTCCCTACATAAGAAGTTATGTACTTTGGTATCGTTAAATGTTACTCGTAATAGGGTGGACTATAAAGGCTATTACTGGGTATATAATGAATTATACGGAGGGATGTGAGTGATATAGATAGGATCTATCCCTCCCATATGACAAGAATGATATCCGTGGGCCCCTTGATCGAGTAGGACTATTAAAATGTCTGACCATGCTCAAATGAGTCAATATGAGATATTGAGCTCATTTGTTTAAGTGAGTCTACTCGGGGATCAAGAAATACAAAGTTTGATCGACGATGACATGGTCTATGCCTCATTAGTTAATCTAGATATCGAGGAAGAAAGTCAAAGTTATACATTATAATAGTCATGGAAAGGTTATGTCGGATTTCGACATTCTCATCACTTAGGTAGCAATGATGCATTGCTAAATGTCGCTCATTGTTTATGTATCTAAAGTAGTTTAGATATATTACCAACGTTATGAGAACCTATTGGGGCACACACAAAGGGCACGATGTCTCGGAGATAAGATGATTTTAGTTTGACTAAAATGTGATCTGAAATTAGATTAATTGAGTTAGACTCAAATGAATCCAATTAGATTATGGGATTGAGTCTAATTTGAGTTAGACTCATTTAGATCAGAATCAACCACTTAATAATGGATAATATTCATTAAAAGGTTTAATGAAATATTATTTAAGAGGAAAGCTAAGAGACATTCTATTCATTAGATGAATAGAATATTAAGAGTCTCAAGGGATACCAAAAGGGTTGGTGTTCATTGGGTTTTATTAGCATTAAGATGAGAAGAGCTCAAGGGACAAAGACCCTTGGTATTCATTAGATGAATATAAATACCCCCTGTCAAAGACTAGAGGGTGCATCTCTCTTCTTCTTCTTTCTTCCTCCTTGTCCAAAACTCCCTAGTGGAGGTTCTTGTGCTTTATGAACCATCCCAAGTTGCTAGCACAACTAAGGTGGTTCCTCTCTGAGGCGTAAATTGTGTTCGTGTGGATACTACTAGAGGCATGGACACTTGAACATGCAAGAGATCCGGCGTACCTTGAACGAGCGGGATAAATGAAGGGCACACTCCAAAGGTATACACTTTAGATAAATCTATTAGATAGATGAACTTTGTACAAGTTTTCTTTAGTATGGATCGCTCGAGGGATCTTATTTCCGCTGCAAATTTATGTTGTTGTCACATAAAAATCTCTACAGAATACATGTGCCTCCTTTTCTCACCCTCCATCAACTGATACTCTCTTCTTAGAAAAGACTAATCAAGATCTAGAAGTCACAACTCTACTATTGGTTGACAAATTATTTTGACAAACATCCATTTGCCTTTGCATGCAATATCAGCCCCAAAACATTCCATCACTATAATTATAAATGATATAATCAAATTTTCCCATCACTCCTTCCTAGCTTCAATGTGATTTCCCAAAATCAATTGCATTCACAATCCGGGCCGAACAACAAAGGAACAATCAAGGAGCTTGGACGAATCGGTAGAGTCACCTTATGGAGGGAGTACACACCATAAGGAGGGAGAACATTCACATATTTCTAAACTAGAAACTGAAGTAATCTCGATAGTTCCCGCTTATCTTGAAAAGACTACTAGGATCTTCAAGGATCTCCTAACTGAGTTACAACCCTCAGTCGTTGCATGCCTTGCTAAAAATGTGGATGTGTTTGCCTGGACATCCAAAAATTTAGTCGGGGTGAAGTGAGAGATAATGGAACACGATGGTATTCTTCTTTTTGCAAGCAGAGACAACTCTTCTCTCCTAAGCTCTTTTCTTCTGTTTTCTTTTTCTTCCTCTAATTTTTTATCCCTGCAAAACTCTAGTCCTCTTTTGCTAGTGACGGATTTGAGTGTTGGAGTGACTGCGCCAATAGAGAGGGCCAACCTTTAACCCATGTTACCTTTCAGGCTATTGGATCTTGTGAATTTAGAGAGTGATCTAGTTTTTTAAAGAGGAGGAACCTGATCGAACAGAAAAGATCACTTATGCAATTTTTTATAGATTCAATGAGAGAACCCTAGCGCCATTGTTAACAAGAATGAAGGTGCTTTATTGAGGGGAGAACCCTAATGGTGAGGATAAATGAGGGATGAACCCTAGCACGAGTGACTTTGTCAATGACCCCGAGGAGATGTATATGTAGAGAGGTGATGGCTTCAGTTAGGGGAGCATTCGAACAAATATAATTAAGCTAAACTAAATCAATTTCATGGTTCTATTTTTAGTTTGAATTCAACTTATATCTAACTTAATTTGATTTCATCTCGTACACATCATTAAAACTAAGAATTTAATCATCTCGTACACTTCAAATTATTCCCTCTTCACAAAATATACAATTGTAATAATTATTACACCAAGAATTTGAAGATTTAAATTTAAATTTTAATCTTAAAGAGTAGTTTTATTTGATGGAGGAGTGGGAAAGATGTAGGCAAGATCAAGTATTTTATAACCTCTAGTGAGAATTACAAGTTACTATTTTATTTCATCTCCAACTTTAAGTTTGACAAATGAGTTCAGATAATATTGATGATGCTACTTACCCTAATTGACCAATGAGATTTTTTTTCAAAATTTTGAGGCGATGAAGTTTGAAAATTCATAAAGAAAGGAAACCCCTAGGACTCTCTCAACTTATACAAAACAAAGAAAAGGCACCTCTAAAAATCTATAAATATCACCAAAATTTGCAACACATGCATCAACTAAAATATTACACGAAATGGAAGAGTGTACCGGTATGTTTTGTTTTATCATTTTTATTTACTTCAATATTTTATGATAATAATGATTTTGATGAGGAAATTAATGATATGTGTATGGAAAATTTCATGGCCTGAATTGATGGGAGTAAATCGAAACAAGGCATTGACTATTATTGAGAAGGATATTCTGAACGTAAAGGCTAAGATTGTGGTAATTGACCGAGACTGTGACCACAGCCGCTGTTATAGGGTTTGGATGTGGGTCGACACATTGTCGGATTAGTTCCTCACATTGGCTAAATGGATGTTATATTTGTATAAATAAAAGTTAATAAAGTGGCTGATATATAGTTGGTCACAATATACATAAAACTAATGATTGAGGTATCATTTATATCAATTAATTATATGGTATAATCTATGTATTGATATGTGGATGTGTCTAGGGCATAACTCACTTGCCTTCTTTTATGATCATATCCGTTCTCAATCAAGTAATGCACATGTGTTTTGCTCTCCCCTTTGTCATTCTTCTTCCCTCCTCTTAGCATTTTGTTGAATGATCAATGTTTCAAGTCTCCTAAATTTAATCTTTGGTCTCAATGGATTCAAACTTCTAATCTTTAGTCGAAAGCCCTCCAAATCTAGTTTTGAGGAGTTTTATCCGCCGACTCACACTAATGAATAATGGTTAACAGGTCATCCACTATTAATATTTTCCAATTTATTTTGATGGTAAATGAAAAATTTAAACCAAATCGATCACTCCTAAAATTAATTGACATAAATTAAATATCCGATATCAATTTTAAAACAAATGTACTTCTTGAAACTTTGATTTTGTTGGTATCCTGATACAACACTCAGATACTCAAATAAGACCCATAGTTGGCCAAATGTTTGATAAAACATCGTCCTTAGAAATGATCTCTAGCAATAAAAATATTAATTTGGTTTGATTTTATAGAAATTTTTTTATCGATTATTAAATCAAAAACCACTCGTGATGGATGGTGAAAAAACCTAACATCCATGGCTGTGCATCATATTGGAAGAAAAAAAATCTTATAAAATATGTCACATTCTCCTCGTTTAGGGTAATTTGTTTTCTTTTAACGGATTTACTTCCAAAACAAATTTAATAAACACAAGATAGTTTAATGTAATTAATCTTTTACTAATAGGGAATTTGAAAATTTTATTACGCTGGCTCTCCTAAAATTTATTAGTAATTCTTATAAAAAAATTTTCAGAACTGAATAGATCATTTTTAAAATTATATCTAAGTTATAATAATAATAATAAATAAATAAATAAAAATTTAAAAACCGTCATGATATTATTAAATTCTAAGGCCTATCTTGAAAATTGTCCATTCAACTCCATTTCACTCGGCACGTCACACGCCTCTTGAAAACGTTTGGTTGGTTCCAGTCACTCTTTCACTTTCTTCCTCCTCTTTGACGGCGATTTCTTCACGTTTGGCGATGCGACGCCGTGCGATCCTCCACATCGCCTTCCTCCTCTTCCTCCTCCTCTCTTTCTGCCTCCTCGCCTGGTCGAGGCGCCCTGTTCTCCTCGTCCTCACCGACGAAGATTTCGCCAACTCAATTTCCTCCTCTTCCGCCTCCGATGACTCTGATGCCTCCGAAGGCGCCGATGACTGGGATGATCTGGGAGATCCGGATCCATCCTCCGAAGCTAATGATGACTACGACGGAGGCTCGTGGCTGACCATCATCGACTCCCTCTTCCTCGGCAACACCTCTTCTGACTCCAGCGAAGCGCTGTACTCCTCCGGCATCCGCCGCATGATCGCCGCCGCCGCCTCCTCTGACCCCTCCGATATGTTGACCGCTGCCTCCGAGATTGAGGCCGCGGCCTCTTCTGGCTTTCCCCACGCTCAGTCCGCTCTCGGCTTCCTGTACGGTACAGGCCTCGTGCGTTCCCAGAGCAGCTCCAAGTCCTTTCTGTATCACCACTTCGCCGCGGAGGGTGGCAACATGCAGTCGAAGATGGTCCTTGCCTACACCTATTTCCGTCAAGATGTAAACCCTTTTTTCATTCGCCCTCTTTCATTCGCCATTCCTTGAATCTATGATCACGAGACGTGACCTATTTTGCTTGCAGATGTATGAAAATGCCGTGAAACTCTATGCAGAACTGGCAGAAGCGGCCGTTGCTTCCTTCCTGATATCAAAGGAACCTCCGGTTATTGAGCCCGTTCGGATTCATAGCGGTACGGAAGAAAACAAGGAAGCTCTGAGGAAGTCACGAGGAGAGGCAGATGAGGGTTTCCAGATCACAGAGTATCAGGCGCTGAAAGGTAATTCAGGCGCTATGTTTCGGATCGGTATGCTGTACTACTATGGTTTAAGGGGAGTACGGAGGGACCATGCTAAGGCATTTCTTTGGTTCTCAAAGTCTGCGGAGAAGGGGGATCCGAGAGCGATGGAATTGCTAGGAGAGATGTACGCCAGAGGAGCTGGAATTGAAAAGAACTACACCAAGGCTTTTGAATGCTTTACTCTTGCATCCAGACATAAGTATTACTCGGCTTATAATGGCTTGGGTTACCTCTATGTTAAAGGTTATGGAGTTGCGACAAAGAACTACACTAAGGTGACTCAAACTTGAATTTCTTGTAAATCCTTCTCTTCCATGTTTTTTTTTTTTCCCCTATCTTGGGTTTGAAATTCTTTGAACCCAAGAGTTTGATCATTCTGATACCATGATTTGACTTGGTTTTGGATAATTCGAATTGATTTTGTTTGAATCCAGCTACTTATGAGTTGAATTGAAAAGTTGCAGATTTACATTTATTTTGCAACCTGGAAATCATACTGTTGTTCTCATAGAAAGCTTTTGTTACTTTTTAGAATCGACTCAGCTGCCCTTTCCTTGTGGCAGTGTCTTATATAGTCAACACCTGTTCTTAAAGTCCTTTAGGAAGACTTACCGACTGAAGCCTTCTAGTTTTGGAATGTAATATTTGCTGCAGGAGCAGTTCAGGATATGTATGAGTATGACTTTACTATTCTAAAAGCTAGCAATATAAGGCAGAATTCAGAATTCTCATTTTCTACAGAGATAATATTAATGAGAAAGAGAGAGTTCAGCAGGATAGAAAACTCTACCCATTTTGATTTTCATGGTAGTTACTGTGCAAAAATCAGCAGCCACAGTCTGTAAATGGGGATAGATGAAGGTCAGCAAAGATCGCAGAATTGAATTGTTGTTTCTCTGCATTAATCCCATTTGTCTTCTTGGTCTTCCACTGCAGAAAGATTTATGTTAGAGCATACATTAAGTGGCAACTTAGTTTCTTCAAATATTGTGCTGAAATTAATCTCTCTTGTCACCCTCATAGAATAGCAGCTGATAAACCTGCTCCGGCAATGGAGAACACTTTGGTTCTTTTTTCTTTTATGAGTTAGTTTTCCATATTTCTTTACAAGAGTATTATGCTATCAGATTTGAACTTTAAGGGACAACTTGCTCCATGTCCAATTGAGCCTTCACTATTCCTGGCTATAGCATGGCTGTGCTTGAATTTATAATTTGATTTTGTTCACCTGTTTCAAGCATTCTATTAAAATGTATGATGTCCAAATATTTATTGATTTTAGTAATCATCCATTTTATTAATTTATTAATTTATCATGCAGGCAAGAGAATACTTTGAGAAAGCTGCTGCTAATAAAGAGCCTGGTGGGCATTATAATCTTGGCGTATTGTATCTTAAGGGTATTGGAGTTAAAAGAGATATAGCAGCAGCCCGCAATTTTTTCCTTATGGCAGCTAATGCTGGTCAACCAAAGGCCCTATACCAACTTGCAAGGTTGTTCCAGAAAGGCATAGGCTTCAAGAAAAATCTTCAAGTGGTATTTCTTCAATATATTGTCTTTCCTAAAGTTGGTTTATGAATCATTATTATGATGATTTCTTCCAGAGTACAAAAGTTTGGTACTCATAAAATTTTATTTATTATCTTATGCATGTTAAATTTCTACAGAAACTAAAGTTGATGCCTCATGAATCACTTGCTGATGAAATGTTTTGTAAAAGTTTCATTCATTTCCTTGATGATCATTTGGGAAAAATTGCTGGGGATTAATTCTTCTATAGATTCATACTAAATCTAGTTTTCATGGTGATGTTGCATGCAAGGATGGCAACACTACCTAGGAACACGAAGAGTTTCATAGTTTTGGATTATGATCATATGTATAATTTAGTTTAAATCTTTTAGGATTATATTTGACTTATGATAATTTATCTTATACATTAAATATAAATATTAATATTAATATAGACATTTAAAACACTATTATTGTAATATCACGAAGCATAAATAAAACTATCTAGATTGTAAATAATTAATATATGATAGATACAATAGAGTTCTTGATGTCCCTGCATTTATACAACAACCAACAACTTCTACTAAATAAATGATAGTTATACGATGGATAATAATAACAATAATTAAAAATGATTCTTTAACTTAGCAATTAAAAATAAACATATAATTGAAATGTATCTCAAATTATGGCATGACAACAATATTTGTTATATAAATATCAAGCTTTAAAACTAATAAAATTGGCATATGTTTTATCTTGCTGCATCAATGCATTCAAGTTGATTCTACAACTTCGACTTCATTTTATTTCTGTTGCTTGTCTATTAGGCTCGTCATTGACCTATTTCAATGGAATATCTCTCTTTCCCCCATCAATGGAAATTTACTAGTATTTTTGTTTTATTAAGGTTTAAGTAATAACAATTCATATTGTGACGATGCAACACCACCAAGATTGAGTTAATCTAAATATCATATTCCTCGAGGACAAATATCTGAACTTCCATATGCAGCTTTATTTCCATATGCAGTTTGCATGTATCTGGTGTTAAGTGATCCTGGTCTGTGCCGGTGTATCCATAAGATTTTTCTTCTCTTTATCTAGGCTACGGAGTTGTACAAAACAGTGGCAGAGAGAGGACCTTGGAGTTCCTTATCAAGATGGGCTTTGGAGTCCTATCTTAAGGGAGATGTGGGAAAGTCACTTCTGTTGTATTATAGAATGGCAGAGCTTGGATATGAGGTGGGCCAAAGCAATGCCGCTTGGATTCTTGATAAATATGGAGAACAAAATATTTGCATGGGAGAATCTGACTTTTGCACGGACACAGAAAGACATCTCCGTGCACACACTTTGTGGTGGCAAGCATCAGAGCAGGGTAATGAACATGCCGCTTTGTTGATTGGTGATGCATACTACTATGGCAGGGTAATTATACTTTAATGAAATTTTGAAGAATATTAAGTTTCTTGACTCTAATATCAATCATCTTTCTTCAAATGCATTGAACATATTGTTTTTGTTGAAGCCACATAGATTCATTCATGGTAAATGCTTTAGACTTACTAGAGCTCATTTTTTTCTCTGAAAAACTACATTCTTGCATGAATTAGCTTGGCTTCTACTTTGTTTATACTCTTACCATTTTTTAACTTAATTATAGTTTAGTGATTGTGAGATACTATTTATGAAAATGTATCTTGTTATTGTTGGTTAATTGAACTAAGGTGCAAAATCTCGAGCCGTGCCAAAGTTTTAGTCTTTGATTAGAATGATACTTTTTCGATATAGTATCAATGTTTTGATACATGGTGTCAATAATGAATTGGAGTTGAAAGAAGGAGATGAAGCATAGGAAGGAGACATTGTCTTGCTGAACATGGGTTTAAATCTTGTACCATGTAAATGATTGAAACAAGCATTCTCGTAAATTATAGAAACTCCATACGTTACCATTCAGTATAGACAATGTCTCCTCCCTTTGCTTCATCTCCTTCCTCTTTCAACCTCTAATCTATCGCCGGCACCATGCATCAGATCGTCGGCACTATACTAGAACAATATCTTTCCAGTCAAAAACTAAAACTATGACACGACACGGCTTGAGATTTTGAACCTTGGTATCAAGTTTCAATGATTTGCTGGAACAATACGTTTCGACCTTTTCGTCCAGCACAATATGAGATTTCAAATCATGAATTAAAGTGTCCAGTCTAAGTGGAAATATCATATCTATTTATTCTCCACATTTTTGTTGAGATTCTGCCTTACCTTTGGAAAGCATCATTGGCTTGGCCAATATTAATGGTTTCTATATTAATTTTGAAGGCCAAACTTTCATTCAATTTTACTTGTAAGTTTAGTCTGCTTTAAAAAAGATTGTATGTTGCTGAGGGTGCTCATTACAATAATTATTATGATGTTTAGGATCACACAACTACTTTACACTATGGCAATAGGTACAAAATGTTGTGACAAAGTAAATGAAAATGTTAAGATGAATATGTGGGGTTACTAGAATAGATAGAATGAAAATAATACTATCTAGAATCACTTATCTGTAGTTTCAGTTGATAATAAAATGAGAGAAAATAAGTTGGTAATATCAATATGGTCAAAGATGATCAGTATACTAAATAGACAGACATGGTAAATCAATTAATATTGAAACTATTAGTGGTAGAGGAAACCAATGAAAACTATTGTATTACTACATTAATATCGAGAATACAATTTATATGGCTGACTCAAGTAGTGGGAACTTGATGAATGTCATCATGCACATTAGTGTAAGAGATTGAGCTTCACCTGTAGGACACGTTAGCTCGTTAGACCTAGAATATATGATGTCTGATTGACCGATAAGTTCAAAGCTTCTCTCTCATGTTCGCAAAGGAATGCTACACAGTGGAACATTAGATGAGTTGGTCTCCATAGTGGACTAGTGAAAGACATTAGTGGGTTATCTGGCTAAGGAGAGGCATTATACCACCAAGAGGAACATGATCAAGGGGCTGTCTAGAGAAGATTCACCTAAGGGGAGTACTTGTAGATACTATTGACAGTTGAGACACTGACACTGTCAGGCCATAGAATAAAGAAATATAAAATCCGAGTGAACCCTCAGACCATGTTAAGGAGAAGTAAGCCTCCATTATTTCACCTGGTCATTCATACCTCATGAGCTTTGGCATGGTAAGGGAAATGGGCTGATGTGATGTACTATGTCCTGCGGTGTCTCTTTATTTGCTGTCAGGGTAGACCTCAACTTCCTCAAAACCTGTCAAGATTTTCATTTCCTAAAAAAAGAAAAGGGCCCTTTTGAGTTGGCTAATGACCTTTGTCCAAATAAAGTAGGTGATATGACAACTAGTATAAATTAGATAGAGTTAGAAGTTGGTTATCTAAAAGTGATATATTGCTGTATCCTCAAGCTGTGAATTCTGGATAATCATCTGCACATGATGACCTATTTTGTGGTTCAATTGTGCAGCTGCACCTCAAAAGTTTGTCATGTTAAAAACAACAATCAAATTAACTAAGATTAATCTTTTCAAAAGAAAAGGAACTAACAATTTGCACTTGCGTTTGTTAAAACTATATAAAATGCGTGAATCTTTGTCAATGCACTGGATCTGTAGTTATACTGGCGGTTCGATTGTGACTAGTAACAGCTAGAATTTAACTTGGCCTTAGTGAGCTTGCCACATTCCTTTATGCGCAGTTGGGTCAGTGGATGTTCCATCACTCAAGTCATGTTGGACCTCGCTATAAATTTCATCGTTAAACTCTTCCTTGTCAATCACATCCAAAGTGTGGTAGCTTCTTGCCTTTTCTCTAGTCAGGTGTTGGATTTTTACTCTTTTCCATGCTGATAGTTAGGTTCAAAGGCTGAGATTGGGATTAAAAGATTAAAATTGAAGTCGTGAAAAAGGGCTAATGATTGAACTTGGGACAGATTAACATTTGTCACTCTACGTAATCTTCATTTTAGTGTTGGTGTTGCCCCGATGAAATATAAACTAGGAAGATCTCCAATGTCAGTGCGGCACTCAAATGAAGGCTTAGGCCTCAGCAGCCAACAAAAGACAATGATAGAAACCATCTATATGTAATGAAAACTAGCAAAAGTCATATTCTTGTAGACCATACCAGGTAAAGAAGGTTGTCCGTACTTACGATTAGGTTAACTACTCCAAATATAAAAAAACATTTTCAGGTAAGTGATTAGAATAGGTGGAAGTCAGAAGAATAAACATATTATGCTTTCTGGAAACAAAATGAATCAATGAAAGACTAGATACATAGTTGGCATATGTTTCAAATTCAATATATTTTAAGGATAATTTGTTGAAGTTAAGAGAATTAGAAATAAAACTATAGTACTAAAGTACACTTTGGGTATGTGATACTAACACATAGGGTGAGCATATGTAATACAGAGGTGTAGATTCGAAGTTTGGACGTGAGAAACAAACAAAATGCTTTGTATAACTTTGGTTTTTGCTACACCTTATATACAAGTACTGGTTGCTTTTAAGAAGCCATAATAGTTAACAACAACAACAACCAAGTCTTAACTCATTAGGTGGACCATTGGATCTCTATTCTTTAGTATATCTTTATCTATATTTAAATAATTTTTATCTTGTTTTATAACTTAAGATGCCATAATAGTCAAACAATTATTTTACATTCCAAGGCACATCAAATACTTTTACAAAATAATGAAATCATCTCCTAAAATGCAAACGTTTTAGGGGGGGAAAATACTGTTTCAATTACTATAGTTGAATTTTAAGGATAATACTATGGTTTTGAAGGTAGTGCAAAGAAACTAGAGGTTTGGACGAAGAGATTGATAATATTGATATCGTGTGAACTATAATGACAAAAATATCAGTAATGTGGTTGGGCCAGTTCTTGGGGATTCATAGTTTAACATAGAGTTGGTGGCGATGTGAAGTGCACAATTATTAGTCTAAATACTAAGTCATGATTTAAAATTGATAGAATTGGAAGAATGAAGTGAATGCGAATAGGATGTAGCTAAAATTGAAGTAAAAAAAATTATTAGATATAGAAAGGTCAAAACATATTAAAAACATTTATGACCAAAATTCTGCTACGGCCAGATACAGTGTCAAAAATTGTGTGGTGAAACATCAGCTGCTAATTGCAACTTGTATCAAGTTATTGCAATATAGTTTTGTTCAACTTGATCATACATGATTACATACCATTTGACAAGATAGATTCTCAATTATTGTGACTGAATGTTCTGACAAGATAGATTCTCAGTTATGTCACTGAATGTTTCTTTGCAGGGAACTGACAGAGATTATGAACGCGCTGCGGAGGCATACATGCATGCTCAGTCCGAGTCAAATGCCCAAGCCATGTTCAACCTAGGGTACATGCACGAGCATGGTCAGGGACTTCCATTAGATCTTCATTTAGCTAAAAGATACTATGATCAGGCGATTGAGGTTGATCCTGCAGCAAAGTTACCAGTTAAACTGGCACTTGTGAGCTTGTGGATGAGGAAGCACTATGCCGACAGTTTCTTGGTAAGATATCTTTCTTTCCCATCATCAAATCTCACCAAATGTTGATTTCACATGGAGCAATGATAAAAGGTTTACAGATTGACTATCAATTTCACTAGGTGCTATGCTCTATGATGAGATATTCTGTCATTTCAGATTAAGATGATCGATTCATTCCCAGAACTGTATCCAAGGATAGAGGCATGGGTAAATGAGATATTGTTGGACGAAGGGAATGCTACCATATTAACTCTGTTTGCTTGCTTGTTGACCGTTCTTTACCTCCGAGAACGACAGAGGCGCCAAGTCATTGCCCCTCCTGGCCACCCTGATCATAATGTGCCTAACTAGGTAAAAAAAAAGTTCGCTTCGTTTTTTTGGTTCATTCTGTTATCAATTCATATTCAACACATCTAACTTTGAGTGATAGGATGCTGATATGTTGAATTGTGACCCATTTTAAGGCTCAGGGATTTGTCAAACATTTGTTTCATCATGCATTTGCTCATACCCTTCACGGGGTCTCTACTCATCAAGAAAATGATGCACATCAAAATGGGTGAGGCATTTTGCCTCAATAGCAAAATTGGTTCACCACCCATTTCTCTTCATCTGTGATTCCTAGGAGCATAAACGGCTGGTGTGGCCTCTGGTGACGGTTTGTTCCCAGCTTGACTTGTTCAATCAGCTCGATTAGCTAATTTGATTTGACTGGGTCATTCAGGCCGTTTTCGTGATCGGTTTGTTCAATTGGTGTGTTTGACTCACCTTATTCGTTCAGCCAATCGGCATATCCAATTAGCTTGTTCGAATTTTTCAAGTGGCCTCTGCCATTTTGCCACAGGCCACTGAAATCGCATGCCGATTCTGGAATAAGAGCAAATGCTACTCACGTACCTGATGCAATCCAAAACTTTGGCATCCAAGCTTGTTCTCCAAGTGCAATGTGTACATCGTCAGAAGTTGACATTGTACTGACACTATTGCCACAGCTCAAACATGAAAGGTGAACAAGGGCGACAATTCAAATTAGTAGTAGCAACTGCAATAGCAGTACTTCTCGTGAGCAAGTAAAACTTGACGCCGTTGAAGAAGTGGCGGGTTCATGTCGTTCAGTTTCATGAGCTTGACGCCGTTGAAGATCTCAATGGCCGTTTACTCTAAGACTGATGATTAGATTATATTAGATTGTGATCTAATGTTGTAATGAAATGATGTAGCACCAAATTCAAACCCTCGAACCACCTAATTACTAGGAAGGAAATGGATGAAGTGAAAAAGGAAATAATCTCACACAAAGAAAAAACTCACATAGAAAAATAAAATTAAAATTATATTAATTCATTAGAATACATAACTCAAGACTCATTTTAAAAACTTCAACTCAACAAAAATATAAAAATAAATATTTTAAATAAAAAATCTAATTTTAATTATTATCTTTTTATTACCAAAATAGAAAAATATTAATTATCAAATGGTAAAGATTAAATATCTAATTTATAGTAGATGTGTCAATCTTGAATATATTATGATTTCATTTCATTTATTATAAATTTCCTAATCTTAAATATTTTTTAATTTATAAGAATTTTAATTTCTTTTCTTTTATTATAGATGTGTAAAATTTTAATATTTTTTTAATCGGGAAGATTTTCAATTTCTTTTATTTTATTGCGAATGAAACAATCTGTAATTTTTCTTTAATTACTTTTCTATGATATTTGTTTCCTTATGAATATTATTCTCCACAAGTGAGAAAAGCTTGACTTTTGTAATTATCCTTTTTAATCGTACTTTCCAACTAGTAAGAACATATTTAAGTTTGTTGTATGACTAAAATAATATCCATACCTTCATGGAAATCATATTGGCAAGAAGTCATCAATAATGATGATTTCACAAAATATGTAACAAAATCAATATATATGGAGACAAATGCTGCAAATTGGCATATCATCTAATTTTAAAAGTGAACTTTTGTTTGAATAAATTAGAAAATTAAATGAACAAGCATTATAATCAATATTTTTCACAATATGATTAAATAACAAAATTATACTCGGCTTAAATATCTATAGAAGGTCATATATCGACCTAGACAGCTCATACGATCGACTCTATCACATAGAAGTGTAAAATACGACAAATAATTCTAAAGGTTGAATTAAGAAATAATCTTCTAAAATTTTGCGAGAATTTTTAAAATTTTTTTGGATTATCGGTGGAATTTATGTGGATTATCTAATTTATTGGAGGAGAAGTTATATATATATATATATAATTTTCATTGGTTTGAAATTTTTTTTTGTGCTTAATACTATAACCCAAATGGGAAGACTAAACTCTAGGGGTAATCGCAAGCAAAAAAATTTAAAAAAATAAAGAAAAAAAATCAAATACACTAGGTGTGCATGAGTTTGCGTGGTAAGGTCCTTAGCATAAAAGTTCTGATATACAGAAATTTTATGCTAAAGACCTTACCGCGCAAACTCGTACACACCTAGTATATTTGATTTTTTCTTTATTTTTTATTTTTATTTTTTGCTTGCGATTACCCCTAGGGTTTAATCTTCCTATTTGGGTTTATATATATATATATATATATATATATATATATATATATATATATATATATATATATATATATATGATCTCCTACGCACCGCTCCCTGCGGACCGCGTGCGGACCAGCGCCAGACCGATCAGGGAGTTCCCTGATCGGTCAGGGACTGCGCTCCCGTCCCAACTCGTCGACGCCTTCGATCGTTGATCGGACACCAGCGACGGCCTTCGGCGTCGCCCCCGAACAAAACTATAACCCAGGGGGTGTGCGATGAACCCTAAGGGTAGCGGTGAACCCGTCGGCGCCAATGAACCCAGGGGTAGCGGTGAACCCGTCGGTGCCGATGAACCCAAGGGTAGTGGTGAACCCGTCGATGCCTGATCGGTCAGGCAAGTGCTTGACCGATCAGGCAAGTCCCTTGACCGATTAGGCAATGTCAGTGGCGTAGCCACGTTAGTGTCAGGGGGTGCGGTCGCACCCCCTGACACTTAATATATATATATATATATATATATATATATATATATATATATATATATATATATATATAAAAGAACTTTAACTCATCCGAAAATAAAAATTGATTATATATTTAAAAATTTCAAGACCTAAACTATCTATTAATATAATTTTTATGAGCAAATATCTTGATTTAGAATGTTAAGTATTGAATTTTAAAAATAAAATATATAATAATAAACGAATGAATTAAATCATAGAATATGAAGTGAGAATATTAAATTAAAATTGGATCGGATTCGAAATAAATCTAACAGGTAGGTGTGGAGATAAGGATTACATTGGTTCAAACCGAGATTGATTTGAAGTTGATTTGGTCAAATTATGATCGAACCAAATTTATGTAAGTATTCCAGATAGTTTTGTTGTTGATCAACCGAATTAAGTTAGACCATGTGTATATTTGATGTCTTGTATCTAAGGATTATATTAGTTCAAACTGGGATTGATTTGGAGTTGATTTAATCAAATTATAGTCCAATCAAATTTATATAAGTACCCTGGATAGTTTTGATGTCGATCAATTAAATTAAGTTAGGTCATGTATATATTTGATATCTCGTGCCTAAATTTTGATGTTGATCAATTTACACTAAAATTTAAAATTTTCGAAAATTATTTCTCTTAGTGGAAAATCGCCCCTCCTGATCGATAATACTGGCTACGCCACTGGGCAATGTGGTCCGCACGCGGTCCGCGGCGGATCAAATTCGTCTATATATATATATATCGGTCAAGTCCCTTGATCGATTAGGCAACGTGGTCCGCACGCGGTCCGCGGTGGATCAAATTCGTCTATGTATATATATATATATATATATATATATATATATATATATATATATATCTATATATATAGATTAAAATCCTAACCAATCGGCAGAAACCTCCTCGCTTCATCCGCCCGACCTATCTCAAGCTTCCCTTCCTCTCTCGCGAAGCTGCTTCTCCCCGTCGTCAGATCACGACGCCGTCGGCGTCGACCACGTGCGATCAAGCCCGAAGCCGAACCTTTCCTCCCGCACGCGAGCTCTGTTTCATCTTAGCCAAGTCCGCCCAAAAACCACCGCCCTCCTCAACGTAGTCGCCTCTCTTGCGAGCTTCGATCTAGCGATCGGAGAGGGTTTTCGCTGGGAGCGCAAAGGGCTTGTGGCGCTATTCCAACCGGTGCTGGATCCGACTATTTTACCAATTCCTTTTTGGACGCGTGATCCGGCCAATTAGAGGTAAGCCACAGATCTTTTGAAACCTGTCTCTGTTTCGATTTGGTATTGCCGGCGATGTGTCAAATCTGGAAGTGAATCCTTCACCGATCTATTGTTGGTGTTAGGGGACGCCGGAGCTTAAGTTACTTGTGGCGGGTCTTCAGTGCGAGCTCTGTTCCTGCCAGGTCTGAGTTTTGCAGCTCTCGTCGGCATCAATTCAGGTAAGGGATTGGATGATTAGATATGATCTTGGTTGGTTTTGTTAATGACTGTAAGTAGTCTCTTGGGATGAGATTATGGTAGCGATACTGTGTTGGGTTTTGGAATTGGATGAATTGGTGGATAACAATTTCAGTTCTTTGGTCGGAATTTGATTCTTCTTTGTATAGCTATGTTGTTGAATCGAGGATGGTAGTATAGATCAGTTTCTTTTTGTTTCAAATTGAAGCTGGGATCTGTTTAATGGTTTTGATGTGGCTACCTTTAGTTGTGTGGTTGCTTTTGTTTTGGATCAGATCAGAGGAAGGATTTTTCCCATGGGTGTGGTTGTTTCTGAATTGGAAATTGTGGGTGATCCCTTGGTTTTATTGATTGGTGCTTGGATTGTTACTGAGGAGGGATCGGAAGTAGAATTGGTTCTATTTTGGCACAGTGTTAAGTATCCACTTATAAAATTAGGTTGTGTTAGTTTTAGTATTGGGTTAAATGTTGGTTTAGTGCTATAATCTATTCTCCTCTACCATGAGCATAATTTTCTGATGGAGCATGCTGTGAAGTTTGCATTTGGGTTGAATGTTTGTAGATCAATGCCAAAGTTCATTCGATTTGCTTCTTGTCAGTTCCGTGAATCTTGTGTTGTTTTTTGATCTAGATGGTGGGTTAATTAGAATCAAGAAGATGAATGAAACTATTCGAATTGTGTTGTTTCTGATCTTGTTAATTTGATCATGGTTTAGTAATTTCATTGGATGTTTTTGGATCAGTTTGGGTGAGCTGTAGGTTGTTTCTTTGATCCTGTCATGATACTGTGTGTTACCATGTGGAATTGGAGTTTTGGTATATCTATAGTTTGGATCTTGTTAAACTATTGTCGTGAGGTTCACTGTGGTTGGGCTATTCTGCTCGTGTGTGGAAGTAATCTGTTTTCTTTTAGGATTGGATCTTGTAGTGCCATGCGTGAGCTACCACAGTGGGAATTGATCTTTTGTCAAGAGATTAAAAGTAGATTGATAGTTAGAGTTGGACTTGGGATAAACTGAAACTAAACCTAATTTGAAATATAATCCCAAGTAAATGTGGGTTAATCATTTAATTAGTAGTAATTAAATGAAATACGAGGATTAGGTTAACCCTAATATAGTTTAGGGATTTGTTTAACTACTCAATCATTGTTATGATAGCTAAAACTATGTCCTATGATACAGGACACTGATTTGTTGTTGATTATTAGATAGGGGGTTCTCTATGTATATGGACTCCTACTATGAGGTCAGTACTTTTTGCTTATTTTCTTTAGATCCACATTATCTTTATGCATGACTGTTTATATTGTTGTAGTAGGTTTTATTTACCTTATATCTGCTACCTTTGTTATCCTGCTTGATACTTAGTACTTGATCATGAATATGATCTAATTTCCTTCTATACAGTCTCGTTTTATTGATATCTGATTCTGTATAGTATGTATGCGAGCATGTGTACGTAGATACAGTAGCATGCAACTATTTGTTTGCATTGATTGATTCTAATTATACTTGCATGTGTACCTAGAGATATGACAGTTAGGTTATGATATATGTGTTCGATCGGTACATGGTAGGTTGAGTTATGTATTGATGACATGGTAGGGATTGCATGTGTTAGAGTCATGCACCATCCCTGCATTGTTGCATAACGTCGACCATCGACTCCCTTGTGGTTTGAGCTTGGTGCCTGTTACATGATCTGTACACTTAGCCACTCATAGGTTAGTGGTTACCGTTGGGTGTGTGCATTTACTCTGTACTGCTCCGCTCGACCGCTCATGGATAGTGGTTCCGGAGCGTGGTAACAAGCAAGGATCCCTCCTCTTTCTAGTGATCTGAGGAGATGAGAGAGATATTTCCCCCATATGTACATGGGGTGAAGCGATAGTTCCACCAACATAATGTTCACTCGGTCACTCAAGAGCAGTGATGTCAGAGTGCGTATAATGTCACAACTCTACTCACTCGGCCAACACATATGACATGTCTCGGTGGCTTGACTAGTGTCAGGGGTGACCATGTCATTGTATCATGTGAATATGATGCATTGTGTATTTGATTGTGATTGTTGCATGTATTTGTTACATATGTTTGACATGCACATACAGGAGATATTATGTGTTTGGTGTCGATGACCCTGGACATGCTCGTATGATACGAGCCTTTTTTATCAGGATAGACTGATTTCTGGTATGTACATTTATTTGGTACTTTCAGTTATACATATTCTGATATTTCCTTTGAGATTGTATTCTATTGTTTTTTTATAACTTGTACAACTACTTATACTGCTATGCATATCTTTCTCTATATCCGTAGAGTCCACTTGGACTCACCACCCATCACCTTTTTTCGATTTTCAGGTTGATTGGTCGCTAAGGGAACCTAGTTGCCAGTTCCAGGTCCCGACGACTCTGGCTTGGGTTCTTCCACGTGTTTTTGATTTCTATTTCGCATAGCTCTTATTCTGTATTTGTTTCACGTCATGGACGTGTATTGGATTGTATTTGACTTGTGATTTATATTTTTGAGTCCTCTGTTGGACTTTATGTGATGTTTTGCTGCACGTCTGTCCGGAAGGCAACGCAGGTAAGTTTTACGGATTTTAGAGCTATTGGTGCATTTCTTTATATGATTTATCCTTATTTGAGGCTAGAGATCATATATATTGCGTAAATATTTGTATAAATATTTTAAATTGTACGTCGTATAGCGGGGATGCTATTTGATTGTATATATGACCAGTGATTCTCCTCTATTGGGGTGTGATAATCAATTCGGCTATGGACATTAGATGTAATGAGAAATTTAATTTAGTAAATTCCATATGAAAATTTATTGTATCCCTAAATATTTTATAAAATTCATTACTTAATATAATTTCCATAATTGTTTCGGTAGATATTTTCTTAATGTGCAAAGTAGAGTTATTGGTTTGGTAGGCAGAATAAAAGAAGACATTTAATTCAGTTAGTTGATAAACAACAAAGATATAAGTAAATATAGAATGAATCATATTAAATGATTTGTACATTTTTAAATTGTAATCTTTCAATGTTTGTCGTATTTTGTTTCTTTTGCCTTTTTTGGATAATATAAATGCGTTATATTATTATATTATTTGATTTAGAGTCATGGTGAGTATCTAGTCAATTGAACTTCCACAAAGTTAAGCCGATAAGATGTTCTTTTAATATCACATCTTTAAAAAGCTTGTCCAAAATATTATAGTAGAATTCTACTAAAATAGTTTTAAAAGATTTTTCTAAGGTCGGTACACACACAGGTTTATTTGAACTTATTTCTTTTATTTTAACAACAAGCTTATGGATTGTAAGAGAACTAAGGGGGCGTTTGGTTTGTTTCGTTTTTTATTTTTATTTTTCAGAAAATAGTATTTTCTAGTTTTTTGAAAAATGACTTTTTTTCATTCTCCAGTTTTTCAGAAAATGCTATATTATTTTTTAGAAAACAAAGCTGGAAAATGTAAACTAAACATGTTTTCCAGAAAATCGTATTTTCTACAGAAAATGAAAATGAAAAATAGACTGAAAAATGCAAACCAAACGCTCCTAAGATTTTTAAGTAGTGTGAATTTGTAAAATTTTATTAGTTTGATAGAAATATAATTATGTTAATCAAAATAATTTATAATGTCGTCAAATCAATCAAGATTATGTCAAGATTTGTAATTTAGGGAAAAAATTGATTAACGAGGTTGGCTAATATCGAACTTCGAATGATCGACTCGATCTTATGAAAGTTTTCACTGGTCATTACGATAAATCAAGAAGTGTTCATGTCGGATGATCTAAAAATTTAGCGGCTCAGGATTCGTATCTCATTTAAATTTTTTTTATAAACTATGTTATGAATATTTAAAATAATAATTAATTATTTTTACATGATATGATCCTCTGGTAAGCCAAAGCTTGTGGTTTAGGGGATCTATCCGAACACGTGGTTTACAAAAATAATGAAATTCCTTTTTAAACATAACATAATGTGATTATGATCTTGTACAAGTGTGATTCCTAAATTTAGCCGACTTGTATGGGTTTTTTTTAAATCTAATTCTCGCATATATTTATTGGTAGGGACGGTGTTTTCTATCATCAAGTTAATATAAATATTGACAAGCAATGATAATTATAAATAAAATAATGTGATAAATTTAATGAGATGTACGTGAATTAATCTGATATGTTAAAAAAAATATAAAAAATTAATAAGGTTTTTTTAATTTTAGACGATCGGTCTGATCCTACGGAAGTTTCTTATTGGCTATCAGAGTAAATCGAAAAATGATCACGATGAATAATCTAAAAATTCAACATCTCAGAATGATAGGTTAACAAGTTAAGTAAAGTAATTAAATTGATAATAATAAAATTTTATGGAGGATGACTAAATAAATAGAAAATATTTTATTTTATGAATGATGTCTATATTAAATTAGAAGAAAAAAATTTGATGAATTTTTTGATTTTTTAGGAAGGAGATGCTAAAATGCATGAATTTATGAGAAAATAATAATTAGATATAAGTAATTTAAAAATATCAATTAAAAAAACAAAATTTAATTTTTAAAAGAGGAATTGCATTTATACCAGAAGACGTGAGATTCGCTGATATTGAAATTGCTCGAGTATTGAACTGAACAAATGAACAAAAATAGTTAAATTACTTTTTTTGGTCTCCAGGTGTAATATAGACCATGAACGCATGACAATTTTAATATAATGATTAGAAATCAATTCTTAGAAATTGACAATCTACTATGGACTTAATAGTTCTTCACCATCTACCTCCTACTTATGTATTTGTATTTAACTTTTTGTATATTTGTGTCATCGACTCTAGAAAGACCACTGAGATAATTAATCTATCTTAAATTGTTTTGTGTTCGATTAAAAGAGATAATTATTTCTTTTAAATTATAATATGAAAATCTTTTAAAAATTTTGTCAACGCTTGGTTGTGTCAATGTTTGTTTGCTATTGAGCAAGCCGATATACAAATGGAAAATGTCAATTGTTGTTCCTATTGTGATGAGTTAACTATGATGATGCTTTAAAATTTAAGGAGAATACCAACAAAAGCAATACGGCAATTTACCAAAGGACGTACCTAAGAATTGATATTTACCAAAAGGCGTACCATGGTTTCAATGTTACCAAAGGGCGCACATATTTTAGTAAACTTCCTCTTATACCCATACCGTCAAGTACTGCATGCATTTCTCTTTCTCTTTGTCAGTAACGAATTTCGAGACGGACCATAAAGAGATTCCTTTATATTTTGATTTTTATATTATGGAACCTTTCTCAAAACAAAAAAATATTGAAATTAATTAAAATATTTTTATTAAATTAAAACTAAAAGAACATTTCAGCCACCCGCGTTGGGCCTTAAATGGTTCCATTTCAGGCCCAACGTGCCCAATATTAAGGGTCCTTTCTCGATTCTTTGTTATTACATTTTAACACCTCGGAGAAGTCCAAATAAACAATGGATAGCAAATTTGAACTCCTTGTAACCTCAGAAATCCACAAGAACTGAAAATTTTACAATCGGAGCTCTCTAGGTCAATCAGTGGGTTTTGACACAAGTGGCGTTTTAGGGTCATTAGGCCTGAAATGGAAACATTTCAGGCCCACCCATCGTGGGTCTGAAACGGTTCCATTTCAGGCCCAATGACTCTAAAAGGCCACAGATTGACCTAGAGAGCTTCGATTGTAAAAATTTCAGTTCTTGTAGATTTCTGAGGTTACAAGGAGTTCAAATTTGCTATCCATTGTTTATTTGGACTTCTCCGAGGTATTAAAATGTAATAATGAAGAACCGAGAAAACACCTTTAATATTGGGCACGTTGGGCCTGAAATGGTTCCATTTCAGGCCCAATGACCCTAAAAGGCCTAATGTGTCAAAATCTACTGATTGACCTAGAGAGCTCCGATTGTAAAAATTTCAGTTCCTGTGGATTTCTGAGGTTACAGGGAGTTCAAATTTGCTATCCATTATTTATTTGGACTACTCTGAGGTGTTAAAATGTAATAATGAAGAACCGAGAAGAAATCACACATTAGGCCTTTTAGGGTCATTGGGCCAGAAATGGTTGGACACCTATTGCATTGGTGATATCTAATATATAGATGTTTGGACACCTAAAACATCATCTCCTACCTCTGACCTCTCTATTCATATGGAATTTTCAGAAATCCAGATATGGGAGGTCCATCAGTGGGTTTTGGTCAAAACTCACTGATATTTCTAAACTACTCCTATTTGATTGGTGATATCTAATATATAGAGTTTGGACACCTAAAACATCATCTCTTACCTCTACCTTCTCTATTCATATGGAGTTTTCAGAAATCCAGATATGGGAGGTCCATCAGTGAGTTTTGACCAAAACTCACTGATATTTTTAAATTACTCCTATTTGATTGGTGATATCAATATATAGATGGTTGGACACCTAAAACATCATCTCCTACCTCTAACCTCTCTATTCATATGGAGTTTTCAAAAATCCAGATATGGTAGGTCCATCAGTGGGTTTTGGTCAAAACTCACTGATATTTCTAAACTACTCCTATTTGATTGGTGATATCTAATATATAGATGTTTGGGCACCTAAAACATCATATCCTACCTCTACTCTCTCTATTCATATGGAGTTTTCAGAAATCGAGATATGGGAGGTCCATCAGTGAGTTTTGACCAAAACTCACTGATATTTCTAAACTACTCCTATTTGATTGGTGATATCTAATATATAGATGGTTGGACACCTAAAACATCATCTCCTATCTCTAACCTCTCTATTTATATAGTGTTTTCAGAAATCCAGATATGGTAGGTCCATCAGTGGGTTTTGGTCAAAACCCACTGATATTTCTAAACTACTCTTATTTGATTGGTGATATCTAATATATAGATGGTTGGACACCTAAAACATCATCTCCTACCTTTACCCTCTCTATTCATATGGAGTTTTCAGAAATCCAGATATGGGAGGTCCATAAGTGAGTTTTGGTCAAAACTCACAGATGGACCTCTCATATCTGGATTTCTGAAAACTCTATATGAATAGAGAGGATAGAGGTAGGAGATGATGTTTTAGGTGTCCAAACATCTATATATTAGATATCACCAATCAAATAGGAGTAGTTTAGAAATATCAGTGAGTTTTGACCAAAACTCACTGATGGACCTCCCATATCTGGATTTCTGAAAACTCCATATGAATAGAGAGGGTAGAGGTAGGAGATGATGTTTTAGGTGTCCAAATATCTATATATTAGATATCACCAATCAAATAGGAATAGTTTAGAAATATCAGTGAGTTTTGGTCAAAACTCACTGATGGACCTCCCATATCTGGATTTCTGAAAATTCCATATGAATAGAGAGGTTAGAGGTAGGAGATGATGTTTTAGGTGTCCAAACATCTATATATTAGATATCACCAATCAAATAGGAGTAGTTTAGAAATATCAGTGGGTTTTGACCAAAGCCCACTGATGGTCCTACCATATCTGGATTTCTGAAAACTCCAGATGAATAGAGAGGTTAGAGGTAGGAGATGATGTTTTAGGTGTCCAACTATCTATATATTAGATATCACCAATCAAATAGGAATAGTTTAGAAATATCAGTGAGTTTTGGTCAAAACTCACTGATGGACCTCTCATATCTGGATTTCTAAAAACTCCATAAGAATAGAGAGAGTAGAGATAGGAGATGATGTTTTAGGTGCCCAAACATCTATATATTAGATATCACCAATCAAATAGGAGTAGTTTAGAAATATCAGTGAGTTTTGACCAAAACCCACTGATGGACCTACCATATCTAGATTTTTGAAAACTCCATATGAATAGAGAGGTTAGAGGTAGGAGATGATGTTTTAGGTATCTAACCATCTATATATTGATATCACCAATCAAATAGGAGTAGTTTAGAAATATCAGTGAGTTTTGGTCAAAACTCACTGATGGACCTCCCATATCTGGATTTCTGAAAACTCCATATGAATAGAGAGGGTAGAGGTAGGAGATGATGTTTTAGGTGTTCAAACATCTATATATTAGATATCACCAATCAAATAGGAGTAGTTTAGAAATATCAGTGAGTTTTGACCAAAACCCACTGATGGACCTCCCATATCTGGATTTCTGAAAATTCCATATGAATAGAGAGGTCAGAGGTAGGAGATGATGTTTTAGGTGTCCAAACATCTATATATTAGATATCACCAATGCAATAGGTGTCCAACCATTTCAGGCCCAATGACCCTAAAAGGCCTAATGTGTGATTTCTTCTCGATTCTTCATTATTACATTTTAACACCTTGGAGAAGTCCAAATAAATAATGGATAACAAATTTGAACTCCTTGTAACCTCAAAAATCTACAGGAACTGAAATTTTTACAATCGGAGCTCTCTAGGTCAATCAGTGGATTTTGACACATTTCAGGCCCAACGTGGGCCTGAAATGTTTCCATTTCAGGCCCAACGTGCCCATTTTAGGCCCAACATGCCCAATATTAAAGGTGTTTTCTCGGTTCTTCATTATTACATTTTAACACCTCGGAGAAGTCCAAATAAACAATGGATAGCAAATTTGAACTCCTTGTAACCTCAGAAATCCACAGGAATTGAAATTTTTACAATCGGAGCTCTCTAGGTCAATCAGTAGGTTTTGACACAAGTGGCGTTTTAGGGTCATTAGGCCTGAAATGGAAACATTTTAGGCCCACGTTGGGCCTGAAATGATTCCATTTCAAGCCCAATGACTCTAAAAGGTCACAGATTGACCTAAAGAGCTCCGATTGTAAAAATTTCAGTTCCTGTGGATTTTTGAGGTTACAAGGAGTTCAAATTTGCTATCCATTGTTTATTTGGACTTCTCCGAGGTGTTAAAATGTAATAACAAAGAATCGAGAAAGGACCCTTAATATTGGGCACGTTGGGCCTGAAATGGAAACATTTCAGCCCCACAGTGGGCCTGAAATGGAACCATTTCAGGCCCAACGTGGGTGGCTGAAATGTTATTTTAGTTTTAATTTATTAAAAATATTTTAATTATTTTCAATATTTTTTTGTTTTGAGAAATGTTTCATAATATAAAAATCAAAATATAAAGGAACATCTCTTTATGGTCCGTCTCGAAATTCGTTACTGACAAAGAGAAAGAGAAATGCATGCAGTACTTGACGGTAGGAGTATAAGAGGAAGTTTACTAAAATATGTGCGCCCTTTGGTAACATTGAAACCATGGTACGCCTTTTGGTAAATACCAATTCTTAGGTACGCCCTTTGGTAAATTGCCGAATGCAATAAGATGGAGGAGATGAAATCTTTATATATAAAAAAGCAAGTTTGTTTTCCTAGCGGCTCTCTTCAAATTAGGATTGTAAATGAATCAAGTCACTCGTGAACTATTCGGAGCTCGATTTAATAGAAACTCGTTCGAGCTCGTTTAATAAAGCTCGTTAATATTACCGAACCAAACTTAAACTCAGCAGTATTCGGCTCGTTAGCTCGTGAACAGGCTCGTTAATAAGCTCGTGAGCTAGTTCGTAAAATATAAAATTAATATTTAACATTAAATATATAATTTTGACATTTTTACATTTAATAAATATAAAATATCCAATAAGCTCATTTGTATGAATAAAATCATAGATTTTAGTAAATATTTTATATTTTTTAGAATATATAATTTATTTTTTCAATAAATTGATGAATAATTTAATTAATAATTTATATTTGGTAAGTTCGTTTAGGGCTCGATTAGACTCGAATATGCTCGCGAGCCATCACTATATTCGATAAATTAAGCTCGAGCTCGGCTCGATAATAAACGAAGCAAACTCAAACTCTCAAGTATTCGGCTCGGCTCGGTTTGATTACAACCCTACCTAAAATCGATCTCATGGATATAATGGGAGGTAAATATAGGCCCACAAGAAGAAAGCACATAGTGAAGAAGAACCAGATCATCAATTTCCGAGAATCAATCTCTAACTATTACGTTAGAATTGTCATTCATTCACCGTCTGTACTATGCCCTTAGAGTAGAGATACAATTAACACTAGATGAAATATTTATAGTTATTAATGCATGTTGTGAGATCTCATCATCCAGTTGATACGTATATAGGTATATACTTCCATAAATATTTATGCGTCAATTTTTAATAAATATAAAATGATTCTTTGTGTCTAAAATGACTTTTATGATTTATCTGGCTATAATTTATTGTGGAATTAAGGATTGAAATCACAGACATCCTCTTTTATGATGAGACTACAAAGAAAATATGCCCCCGGGGCTATGGTGCAGTGGTAAGGTCATTAGTTGTTAACCCAGGCATTTGCGGTTCGATCCCCAGCTTCGGTGCATTTTGCAGGAATTTTTTCTCCAAATGGGGCGCGAACTTTGGGACGCTGGGCATCTAGACTGGCCACCGCGAGCGCTTCCTGATTTACCCTGGTGATCGGTGGGAAACTTCCGTAGGGCCGGGCTAATCATCCCAGGTTCAATTTGTCTGCTGCCTGGTTCATCATTTTTTTTTACAAAGAAAATAATATGAACTTTAATGTGCACATATTCAATTAGCACATACCAAACCTAACCAAAGTTTAGGTATCGTAGGAATGGACCAACCTGAAAATGTCACTCTTCCACAAGGTTTGTAAGATACTATTACAAGAGATACATTGCTCACTTGAAGAGGGCCATAGACGATGGTGCAATACTGATAGGATATTTTGCATGGTCACTTCTTGATAACTTTGAATGGAGGTTGGGGTACACTTCAAGATTTGGTATAGTGTATGTGGACTATAAGAATAACAAGCGATATCCAACGAATTCAGCTACTTGGTTCAAGAAACTTCTTGAGAGGAAGAAAGGTTAAGGGTAGTCTAAGATTTCTTGTTAGGGGGTTAATAAGAAGGGTATGCTAAAATGAAAATTTTTAACGGCTTTTTACCAAAGGGCGTACCCAAGAATTGGTAATTACCAAAAGACGTCCCATGGTTTATTTTTTACCAAAGGGCGCATCTCATATAGTCAACTTCCTATTATACGCCTCCCGCCAAGAAATGACTTTCTCAAATCACAATTTCGAGACATCCGAACCACTTTATCAGTAAAATAATATTTTGCTCTCAGCGCAACAACGTAAATGGTATTGTCGAAAGTGGCGGACATTGTGCTATCGTCGTGAGGTCATCCCCCTAATCCGTCCCCCCAACCAAAACCTAGGAAAGTCTCCTAAGTGTTTGTGTGTGTCCCAGAGGTGACTGTAAGTGTTAACGTTGAAGTCCAGACTGCTCGGCACTATCGAAAGTAGGGGTTAGGGTTTCTGCAAGATTTATTTTTTTGATAATGGCAAGAGAAAGATCTGTGGTTGTTCCAGCATCTTCTTCCTTGGCATTATCCACCACGGTATGTTAGCGATAGTCTTAGGTCAAAACAGCAGAGTTTGTGCACATGTTTAAATTTATTTTCGCTGAATAAATTTGTAATGTATAAAAACTGTAGGCTTCAGATGACTTTGGACAAAAATTATATTAGTGCAGTGTTTTAGGCCACTTTAAACATTTTTTGAAGCATTTCAAATTTTAAATGATCGACACATTGTGAAGATCAAAGAGTCGTCCTTCAGTGTTTTCTTGGACATACAAGAATTACAGCATATCCGTGGAATTTTGATGAATATATTTGGAAGTTGGGATTCAACCTGTAACGCCCCAAAATTCCCATTTTTAGTTCTTAAAGTCCTTAGAATTATTTAAAAATGGTTTAGAAATATTCTAGACATTTTTAGGAATTTTTAGAATATTTTTATGGAATTTTCCGAGTCCGTTTAGTATTTTAAAAAAAGGAAAAACGTTAAAGGGCAGCAGGGGGTTCGAACCCGCGACCACCGGAAGAGCAAGCGCGCACGGAACCGGCTGGGCTAGGGGGTCAAGGACAATAAAAGATGGAGAGAAATATATTTGTAGAGTAGTTACGTTTTTCCATAAAGATAGTATAAATAGATAAGTTAAGAGAGGAAATTGGATTTTTTGGTTTTCTCTCTTCCTCACCCTAGCCGCGCGACACACGCACGGGAATCCTCTTCCCCTCTCTTGTGCGCACGCCAACACCAAGCCGAGACTTCCTCTCCTCTTCCAAGGGGGCGCCGGCCAAGAGGGAACCAAGGAGACGGAGCGTTTCGTCCGTCTCGACGAGAAGAACACGTAGGCGCGGACGGTTCGTAGAGATTTCAAGCTTCTCCCGAGCCCTAGACGTCAATTTTGGTTGTAAGTTCAAGGAAACCAATGTAAGTACTGCTCACCTACAGTAAGAGGCGGTTTTCCGCAACCTTTTTTTCCGTAGAAAGTTAAAAATGCAAAGTTTGTTATAGTTTAAGATCTTGCATGTATTTCTAGTTTAATTCATGCTTGTATAAGTTGATTAAGTACCCTATATGAAGTTAGGGTCTAAGAAAAGCTATGAGAAAAGAAAAGAGAAGATAAAGATAAGAAAAGAAAAGGCCAAGGCCTTAAGAAATCCCCAAAAGTCAAGACTTAGGGATTTGGGCACACAAGGTGCTCATTAAAATGCCAAGGCATTTAAAGATAAGAAAGAAAAGAAAGAAAAGCTATTTTATTTTCTAAGGCCAGTACCCGGCGTCCAAGGGCGTCGTTAAAGAAATCCAGGTATCCAATTCCAAGGTCTTGGCCCTGGTAGACCAAGGTCTGCTCTATTAGGATTGGTGGCTCGCTACCCCAACCTTTTAGGGAACGCGCATAAGATGGTACTTACGTCTTAAGTGGATCCAAGTGAGTTATTATTTTCAAGTATATGCTTTAGCAAAGTTTTCTAAAGTTTAAGAAAGTTTTCAAAAAGTTAAAGAAAGATTTAAAAGTCAAAGAATTGCTAAAGTTTCAAGTTAAGCCAAGAACAAGAAAGTTAAGACTTATTAGTTCTTTAGTATGCATGCCTTGAGTTATACATGATATTTTAGTGTTTCTTTTAAGCATAAAAGTATCTCATGTGATTTCCCATTGTTTAAAAAGCATGTTCGCACATTTTGAGATTTTGTGAGCTAGATAGTACTTACTAAGCTTTATGCTTATAGATGCATTTCCTCTTACTGTAGGTAAAGGTAAAGACAAGCAATTCTGAAGGAAGGCGACGAGGCGGTGCTGAGCGACGTGTGTGTGGTGGCTGACCTTGGAGAGATCCTTGAGACAAGATGAATGAAGGACTTAAAGTGCATTTATTATAAAGTCTTAGTTTAAGTTAGATCATATAGCATTTATCCAAGTATTTGCGTTTTAGATATTTTGCATATCCTAAAACCATGAGTAAAGATTCCATGTCATTTTATTTAGCATACATATCCTTATGATTGCATTGGATGAGTATAAGTGTGAGTAGTTTTGAGTATTGATACTTGATGGACCTATTTGATGCATGTGCCAAGATATTGTGAGTTCCCTTTGAATCAAGTTTTTATTGCTAGAAATATGCCTAGAAAAGTTGCATTACATCCCAACATGCTTTAGTGAGGTGTAGAACATGTGTTTTGGTATTATGAATGCATATGAGTTAAGTTTGGTACAAAACTTTAGTTAAAAGTTCATATAGATTTTCATAACTTAATTACTTCCGCAAAAGTTCTAATTTCGAGTTTATGAAGTTGTTTTGATTGGCTAAAATGTTTAGGAAACTAGTATAGAGTATAGAAATGGCGTTGTGTCTTTGTATGGATTGAAACTATATGTTTTGTGGACTTTTGAAACAAAGTTCGAATCTAAATTTCAGGTTTTTCAGGCGTGCCAGTCGACTGGTTCAGTATCAGTCGACTGCCCTATCGAACAGTAGCTTCTGTTCGATGCATCAGTCGACTGCCAAGAGGCCAGTCGACTGGTGCCGCGCCCAGAAACTTTCTGTGGCCGATACCAGTCGACTGGTTAGATCGCAGTCGACTGGCATTGCAGAGAAGTTCTATAGATGAAAAGAAGTGTGCCATTGTATCATGCATGACTATTAGAGTTAGAATATTATCCCTAGATGGATTTAAAAGAAAAAAAAAGTTCCGCATTTCTAGTCGTGCATTAGAGTCAAGAAGTAGATAAAGTAACGATCTATCTAAGGCAGAGAGAAGTCGGGTCGCTACAGGTGGTATCAGAGCAGTTCCCATTCTCCAGCATCACACACACATCAGCATCAACCTTGCCGTCTTCAAGTAAGAAAGCTTTAAGTTTCAGTTTTTTTTTTATTGCGCCTTTACTTAATTGTAGTATAGAGAAATGCTTAAGTACTTACTCATATGTGCATAGAACAAGGAAGCATGTTTAATACCTTAGTATCACGGAATCATGTTTAATCCCTAGAATGGATATTAGGTTACTAAGTAAGAAGACAAGTTTATACCTAGAGAGGTAGTAGTGATTTCTTGTTCCCTTATGCATTATTAGATGGCAAGAAGAGACCGAGCTCCTAATGCAAGGAACGGAACCCCAGTTCAAGATAACAGTGAGCCTGACATAGAACAGCCAAACCTGATGGCAGTCATTGCTCAAATGCAAGCTCAGATTACAGAGCAACAGAAGACCATCGCCACACTGATGGCAAATCAGCACCCAGTGCCCCCTACACCACCCACAGCAGGAGTGGAGGACGTCCTTCATGTTGTGATCTTAGTATAGCAAGACCAAGGTCTTGACTTGCCCAAACAAAAGGTTTGGAGGATTTCGGCATGCAAGGTGTCCGATAAAAGTTCTGAGTAAGACCAAGGTCTTACTAAGCCCAAGAACGAGCTATAGGACTAAGAAATGAGATAAGAAACAAGACCAAGGTATTATTGTATCCTAAAGCAAGTTTGAGAATATTACCGTTAAGTGTTAAGTTATACATTTGAGGACGCCTAGAAAGGCCCAAAACGAGGAGCAAGTTCCTAGAGGGCAAGAGGTAACAGAGTCAGTACCCCCACCAAATCTCTTAGACGTGGTGGCTCAGTTACAGAGACAGTTAGCAGAACAACAGCAAGTTATTGCCACTAGGATGGCTAACCAGCAGGTCGTTATTATTACCTCGCCGGTGGCGAATGTAGTGGCACCAGTTGTGATCGAAGACCCATCGATTACATCTGTAGTCCGGCAAGGGGGGTAAGGCAAGAAGCGTACCTCATTCAGTAGAAGAAACTGAAGCCAGGGAACTTCCCAGGCACAAGCAAACCATGGGATGCTTAAGCATGGTTCAAAACGTTGGAAAGAATAGTAGGGCTACTGGACTGGCATGAGGTAGAGAAGATAAAGTGTGCATCTTTCTGCCTTACGGGAGATGCTAGAATATAGTGGAAGAAAGTCAAGACCAAGAGAAATGTCAGCCAGATGACATGGGCCGACTTCGAGACTGAGTTCTTCGAAGAATACTTTCACATGCAAGTAACCAACAAGCATTATGATGAATTCACGGAGTTCAGACAAGGAGAACTATCCGTGGATGAAGCAGTGAAGATGTTTAAGCAGTTAGCTCATCTGTGCCCAGAGCTAGTTAGCACAGAAAAAAGAGATAGTTAGGCTAATGCTCAAGATGTTAAGGCCTGAGATAGCGTTAAAGAGGGCTAGCAGTGTTAAGAGGCCACAAACCTCCGAAGAACTAATACGTGGTGCTTTGATCACTGAGCACTACTTAAACAGTATAAAGGCCACCAGAAAGGTTGAACGATGAAGTTCTTAACAACCTTACCGTCAGGGGAAGTAATGGCCTCTACTAAGAGGCTAAGGGCAGGACCAATCTGGATTTCCAACCGAGAGCTCTATAGTGACTTGACAGTCCTTGAGATGAAGGATTATGAAGTCATTTTAGGGATGGATTTCCTCAGTAAGTACAGCGCTTCAGTGGACTGCCGTAGAAGGAAGGTGGTTTTCAGCCCAGAAGGAGAACCACCATTCGAGTTTCAAGGAGCCCCAAGGAGGAAGACTCAGAAATTCCTCTCAGCCTTGGCAGCCCACCAGATGCTAGAGCAAGAGTGTGCTGGTTTTCTTGCACACATAGTGGACTCAGAAGCAAAGAATGAACTCAAGCAGGAGGATGTACGGGTAGTCTGCGAATATCCAGAAGTGTTCCCAGAAGAACTACCTGGACTACCGCCCAACAGGGAGGTGGAATTTGAGATTGAGCTGGTGCCAGGTACCGGTCCGGTCTCAAAAGCCCCATATCATATGTCTCCTGCAGAGCTGAAAGAATTACAAGAGCAACTCCAGGAGCTACTAGACAAGGGCTTCATCCGCTCGAGTCATTCACCCTGGGGAGCTCCCGTACTTTTCGTCAAGAAGAAGGATGGGTCTATGCGTCTGTGCATAGACTACAGAGCTCTGAACAAGGTAACCATCAAGAACAAGTACCCCCTTCCTAGAATAGATGATTTATTTGATCAACTCAAAGGGGCTACAGTGTTCTCGAAGATAGATCTGCGTTCTGGGTATCATCAGCTAAAGGTTAAAGAAAGTGACATCCCCAGGACGGCCTTCAGGACAAGATACGACCACTACGAATTTGTAGTGATGCCTTTTGGAGTAACCAATGCTCCAGCAGTCTTCATGGAGCTGATGAACCACATCTTCAGGGAGTATCTCGATAAATTCGTCATTGTATTTATTGATGATATTCTCATATACTCACAGACTCCAGAGGACCATGCTACACACTTGAGGATAGTGATGCAGATCCTTCAGCAGGAGAAGCTCTATGCAAAATTCTCAAAGTGTGAGTTTTGGCTAGATCAGGTGACCTTCCTAGGTCACATTGTATCCAAAGAAGGCATTCAAGTTGATCCAGCCAAGATAGAAGCAGTCAGCAACTGGTGTAGACCCAAGAATGCCAGTGAAATCAGAAGCTTCTTAGGCCTGGCAGGATATTACAGAAAATTTGTGGAGGACTTTTCCAGAATAGCCTCTCCTCTCACAGCCCTGACCAGAAAGAACCAGAAGTTTGAGTGGTCAGATAAATGCGAGCACAGCTTCCTAGAACTGAAGAAAAGATTGACTAGTGCTCCCATCCTGACTGTTCCAGAGAGTGACAAGGCCTTTGACATCTACAGTGATGCATCCAAGATGGACCTTGGAGCTGTCCTCATGCAAGACGGTAAAGTAATAGCATATGCCTCCAGACAGCTCAAGGACTATGAGAAGAATTACCCTACCCACGACCTTGAGCTAGCAGCTGTGGTTTTTGCACTGAAGCTCTGGAGACACTACCTGTATGGAGTGCAGTGCAGAATCTTCACAGACCATCAGAGTTTGAAGTACTTCTTCACTCAGAAGGATCTGAATATGAGGCAGCGCAGGTGGCTAGAGTTGGTCAAAGATTATGACTGTGAAATCCTCTACCACCCAGGTAAAGCTAATAAAGTGGCAGATGCACTGAGCAGAAAATCCTGTGCAGCACTGATGTCCCTATCATCACTGTCCCTACCGCTTCAGAAAGAAATAAAGGATTTTGGAGTCGAGGTAATAATTGGGCAACTTTCTGCATTGACTCTAGAGTCAACCCTGCTTGTGGATGTACAAAGAAAGCAAAGTCAAGACCCAGAGATCCAGAAGATCAAGCAGGAGATCCAAGAGGCAGAAAATTCAGAGTTTCGAGTATCAGATAGTGGCATCCTCTATCTTGGAGACCGCCTTTGCGTCCCCAATGATGAGGAACTAAGAAGGAATATTTTAGAAGAAGCCCACAGTACCCCGTACTCTATGCATCCTGGTTCTACCAAGATGTACCAAGATGTAAAGCAAAGATTCTGGTGGTCTGGACTCAAGCGAGACGTGGCCAGATATATCAGTACCTGCTTGACCTGCCAGAGAGTCAAAGCAGAGCACCAGAGACCAGGAGGAGTTCTGCAGCCTCTTCCTATTCCAGAGTGGAAGTGGGAAGAGATATCCATGGATTTTATCACAGGTCTCCCAAGGACCACCCATGGACACGATGCAATATGAGTGATAGTGGATAGATTGACCAAGTCTGCCCACTTCCTAGCCATCAAGTTATCGCATTCAGTAGAGCAGTTAGCATAGCTGTATGTGAAAGAAGTAATCAGGCTTCACGGAGTTCCGAAGTCGATCGTTTCCGACAGAGATGGGCGGTTCGTCTCCCATTTTTGGAGGTGTGTTCAGGACTAGGCAGCCAGACCGAGCTTATAGATGAGACCACTCAGGCTATCCAGACGATCCGCCAGAGGATTGAGACTGCCCAGAGTAGACAGAAAAGTTATGCTGACACACGCCGTAGGCCACTGGAATTCCAAGTTGGAGATTCAGTATTTCTCAAGGTCGCTCCTATGAAGGGAGTGATGAGATTTGGCAAAAAGGGCAAGCTGAGTCCTCGCTACATAGGACTCTACAAGATTATAAAGAGAGTTGGGAAGGTAGCCTATGAGCTGGACTTGCCAGAGGATATGTCAGCTATCCACAGTACCTTTCATGTCTCTATGCTAAAGAAGTGTATTCACGACCCTAGTCAAGTGATTCAGCCTCAGTCAGTACAGATCCAAGAAGATCTTAGCTATGAGAGCAGACCGACACAGATAGTGGACAAAGCAGTTAAAAGATTAAGAAACAAAGAAGTGCCACTAGTGAAGGTCATCTGGCAGAATCAAAAACATGAGGAGGCTACTTGGGAACGTGAGGACAGCATGAGAGAAAGATATCCAGAATTATTCTAAGTTCGAGGCCGAACTTTTTTATAAGGTATGGGGGATTGTAACGCCCCAAAATTCCCATTTTTAGTTCTTAAAGTCCTTAGAATTATTTAAAAATGGTTTAGAAATATTCTAGACATTTTTAGGAATTTTTAGAATATTTTTATGGAATTTTCCGAGTCCGTTTAGTATTTTAAAAAAAGGAAAAACGTTAAAGGACAGCAGGGGGTTCGAACCCGCGACCACCGAAAGAGCAAGCGCGCACGGAACCGGCTGGGCTAGGGTATCAAGCACAACAAAAGGTGGAGAGAAATATATTTGTAGAGTAGTTACGTTTTTCCATAAAGATAGTATAAATAGATAAGTTAAGAGAGGAAATTGGATTTTTTGGTTTTCTCTCTTCCTCACCCTAGCCGCGCGACACACGCACGGGAATCCTCTTCCCCTCTCTTATGCGCACGCCAACACCAAGCCGAGACTTCCTCTCCTCTTCCAAGGGGGCGCCGACCAAGAGGGAACCAAGGAGACGGAGCGTTTCGTCTGTCTCGACGAGAAGAACACGTAGGCGCGGACGGTTCGTAGAGATTTCAAGCTTCTCCCGAGCCCTAGACGTCAATTTTGGTTGTAAGTTCAAGGAAACCAATGTAAGTAATGCTCACCTACAGTAAGAGGCGGTTTTCCGCAACCTTTTTTTCCGTAGAAAGTTAAAAATGCAAAGTTTGTTTTAGTTTAAGATCTTGCATGTATTTCTAGTTTAATTCATGCTTGTATAAGTTGATTAAGTACCCTATATGAAGTTAGGGTCTAAGAAAAGCTATGAGAAAAGAAAAGAGAAGATAAAGATAAGAAAAGAAAAGGCCAAGGCCTTAAGAAATCCCCAAAAGTCAAGACTTAGGGATTTGGGCACACAAGGTGCTCGTTAAAATGCCAAGGCATTTAAAGATAAGAAAGAAAAGAAAGAAAAGCTATTTTATTTTCTAAGGCCAGTACCCGGCGTCCAAGGGCGTCGTTAAAGAAATCCAGGTGTCCAATTCCAAGGTCTTGGCCCTGGTAGACCAAGGTCTGCTCTATTAGGATTGGTGGCTCGCTACCCCAACCTTTTAGGGAACGCGCATAAGATGGTACTTACGTCTTAAGTGGATCCAAGTGAGTTATTATTTTCAAGTATATACTTTAGCAAAGTTTTCTAAAGTTTAAGAAAGTTTTCAAAAAGTTAAAGAAAGATTTAAAAGTCAAAGAATTGCTAAAGTTTCAAGTTAAGCCAAGAACAAGAAAGTTAAGACTTATTAGTGCTTTAGTATGCATGCCTTGAGTTATACATGATGTTTTAGTGTTTCTTTTAAGCATAAAAGTATCTCATGTGATTTCCCATTGTTTAAAAAGCATGTTCGCACATTTTGAGATTTTGTGAGCTAGATAGTACTTACTAAGCTTTATGCTTATAGATGCATTTCCTCTTACTGTAGGTAAAGGTAAAGACAAGCAATTCTGAAGGAAGGCGACGAGGCGGTGCTGAGCGACGTGTGTGTGGTGGCTGACCTTGGAGAGATCCTTGAGACAAGATGAATGAAGGACTTAAAGTGCATTTATTATAAAGTCTTAGTTTAAGTTAGATCATATAGCATTTATCCAAGTATTTGCGTTTTAGATATTTTGCATATCCTAAAACCATGAGTAAAGATTCCATGTCATTTTATTTAGCATACATATCCTTATGATTGCATTGGATGAGTATAAGTGTGAGTAGTTTTGAGTATTGATACTTGATGGACCTATTTGATGCATGTGCCAAGATATTGTGAGTTCCCTTTGAATCAAGTTTTTATTGCTAGAAATATGCCTAGAAAAGTTGCATTACATCCCAACATGCTTTAGTGAGGTGTAGAACATGTGTTTTGGTATTATGAATGCATATGAGTTAAGTTTGGTACAAAACTTTAGTTAAAAGTTCATATAGATTTTCATAACTTAATTACTTCCGCAAAAGTTCTAATTTCGAGTTTATGAAGTTGTTTTGATTGGCTAAAATATTTAGGAAACTAGTATAGAGTATAGAAATGGCGTTGTGTCTTTGTATGGATTGAAACTATATGTTTTGTGGACTTTTGAAACAAAGTTCGAATCTAAATTTCAGGTTTTTCAGGCGTGCCAGTCGACTGGTTCAGTATCAGTCGACTGCCCTATCGAACAGTAGCTTCTGTTCGATGCATCAGTCGACTGCCAAGAGGCCAGTCGACTGGTGCCGCGCCCAGAAACTTTCTGTGGCCGATACCAGTCGACTGGTTAGATCGCAGTCGACTGGCATTGCAGAGAAGTTCTATAGATGAAAAGAAGTGTGTCATTGTATCATGCATGACTATTAGAGTTAGAATATTATCCCTAGATGGATTTAAAAGAAAAAAAAAAGAAGTTCCGCATTTCTAGTCGTGCATTAGAGTCAAGAAGTAGATAAAGTAACGATCCGTCTAAGGCAGAGAGAAGTCGGGTCGCTACACAACCTCGCAAGTTTTTAAATTCTCAGGTAATAGTTTTAGTTATGAATTGTAAACAATATCTATAGTAAGATAAAATAGGGATAAAGATGACCTGAAATGATTTAATTTTGATCCATTTCACTCATTTCATTTTAGGCCTACCGAGGGCCTGAAGTGATTTTACTTCAGGCCTACCGAGGGCCTGAAATGATTTCATTTCAGGCCCACGTTGGGCCTGGAATAAAATCATTTCAGGCCCAATGTGAAATCATTTGAAGCCTATATTTTTGATGATAACTAAATATTTTAAATGTTTCAGGTGTACCGGTTGCGTTCACCAGACGAGATGTTGCTTTGTTACTGGGTATAGTGGACCGTGGTATTTCGGTCCCTATTAATTCAACTAAAGCATCGGGTGACCTCTATCTTACTTCTTAAAAGAAAAACAACCTACCAGAACAAGAATTGAGGAGTTACTTAAATATTATTCAAAAAGTGTTGAATCAGAGGATGATGTTTTATTAGTGTGTAAATTCTATATTTTATATATATTTGTTTGTGTTTTATTTTTGTTTAGTACATATAAGGTCCCTCTAGGTCTTGTAGATATAGTAGATGATTATGAGAATCTTGCTAGATTCAATTGGGTGGAAGCTATCCATCAATTTTTGTCTCCATAATTACCTAAGATTGGAGACTTATTTTCATCAACTCAGGGATACCAGACCAGCACCAACCTCCCTTACCTAAAGGGATTTGCTGGGCTTTTGGCAGTGAGTAAAATTTTCTTGTTAAATTTTATAATATTTTGCTGTCATTAATGTATTTGGCTGGAAAACTTGGTGTAGGCATGGTTTTTGGAGCATGTACCAATTCAAAAATCATACAATGTTGAAGGACCCCGAATAAATAAGTGGAGGAATATTCCTTCGCATATTAGTCGGGTGAGGGTCCTTGTCGACCGACTCTCGCCGGAAGAGGTAATTATTCTAAACTGTGATATATATTAGTTTGATATAGAAGCAGTAACTTTTGTGTACTTGTTAATTGACAGGTCATTGTAGAAATAATTCCTAACCTACATAAGAACAATTTGTTTGAGAACCTTGATATCGGTGATGACATTCCACGGCCAATGGAGACATCGCAAGGAGATGACACAGAAGATGTAAGGCTATGTGGTGAATGTATTCTTAAAGACAAGCAAATCAAGGAGCTAACAGAGGAGAATATTTGTTTGAATGAAAGGGTTAAGGAATTACTTTCAATAATTGAAATAAAGGGCATGAGGGCTCAAGAAAGCTATCCTATAGTGGATCCTCTTTCTGATCCAGTATATTGTAGAACAAGGAGAGGACGTGATCGAACTCGGTATGATTATAGGGATACTCCAATTGACAGTCCAATATGGCACCAGCTATTACCAAAGGGGAAGTAAAACAAGAAACAAATATCAAATGTCATGGATAAGGGAAAAAGAAAAATTAGTGAGGAGGATATGGATGAAGCAAGAGAAATCATAACTGTGATGGAAGTCATGTCTGAACTGCAGATACATAGTTCCTTCGTTTCCTGCAACCAGGGTTAGTTCCAAACACAAGAAGCAAATAAGATATATTAAACATTGTTTACAGCCTAAGTTGTCTTGGTTCTGACTTCGAGTTTCCCAAATTGAACCCTAGGTCGAACCGACGCCTAATGTTCCCTCCTACGGGGAACGCGTCCTCACCTACTCTTCTCTGGAGAATTTATCTTTTTGCCAACCGTCTCCTTCTGTTGGACTTTTGCCCAGCTTCACTCACCAGGTCTTCGGTGCCCAGTCCTCGACCAGGTCTTAGTGCCCAGCTTCACTCACCAGGTCTTAGTGCACATCTTCACTCACCAGGTCTTATTGCCCAACTTTACGTCAGGACTTAGTTGCCTAGCTCGCGGCCAGGACTTAGTACCCAATTCAAAGAATCAGGACTTAGTGTCTAGTGTACCTAGGACTTTCCTGCACACTTAGTACCTTTGTTAGATCACAACCAATTCTTAACTTCTGAACCCTTTGCCATTATCAAAACATAGCTTCGACCTTGGTGCTTCTGGCACCAATAATCTCCCCCTTTTTGATTTATGCAACATGGTTCAAAAAGTTAAGTTAAGAACATATTATAGCAATCTAACAATACTAACAATAGAATATTATCTCCCCCTGAATTTCACATTCTCCCCCTGAAATTTTCAATGTCACGCGGGTTTTGTAAACTTTCTAAGTGCTAAGTGTTTAGCAAAAAGCTTTAAGTTTTTGACTAAGTATTTTTCAAAAATTGTACTCAAGAACACTTAGGCAATTTTGAAAAGGTTTTGTAAGCCTAATTTTTGTTTCAATATTTTGAAAATTTACTTAGGCAAAACAAGTTTTGAAAATTGATTTTTCTTACAAAATTTCAATTTTGAGATCTTGGAAAACCTTTCCCAACTTAGAAAATTTTCCTTAAAAATATTTTCACAAAAAGAATTTGTTTACTAGGAAAAATTTACTTAGCACATTTGCCAACAAGTTTTTTAAAAAATAATTTAGCTCAGGCAAATTTGTTTACTAAGAAACAATTTTCCTTAGAAATATTTTTGAAAATACACTTAGAAATTTTGAAGCCTTTTCGAAGTGTTTTGAGAGCACTTAGAACTACTTTAAAAGTTTGAAGCACTTGAAAAACACTTAGGAAAAATATGAAAACCATAAGTGTTTTTAAAAAAACTTTTTTTTAGAAAAAATTTGAAATACTTATAACAATTAAATTTTTTTTTAAGTACTTAAAGAACTTTGAAGTATTTAAAAACTGAGCACTTAGAACTTTACTTTACTTTTTGAAAAAGAGATGGAAAATTTTAAAATATTTGAAAATTTTCCCTCTTTCTTTTGTTTCTCTCCCCCTTTTCCATATATAAAAAAAAAATGATACCAATTACAGCAAGTAAATTAGAGCTAGTAAGAAATTGAAATTCTGTATTGAACCAACTCTAATGAAAACAACTAGACCAAACCAAATTAAACCGATCTTGTTCGGGTCCTGTCTAACCCTGTTAGCTACTTACTAACTGTCATCAACAGTAGCTTTCACTAGGGTTAGTCAAGTTAAGTGATCTGATCAAGTTAGATTTTTTAAGCTTGACACTTAACCTGATTGTTGTTCAACTTGTATTTATTGCCCCAATTACTGTAGATGCACTGACTTAAAGCATCTTGAATCAAGGCATAGACCTAAGCATCTCAACCCAGTCTAGGTTATCAATCAAAAGCACCCTAAGGTACTTGTGAGATGCTGGCTTCTAGATCTATAGGTGCATGCAGTTCTAGGGTTAGGGCCTAGGCTATGTCCATTTGCGAAAAAGCTCTAGTTTTGAAGGGGGTAGTTTTTAAAAGAAAACTAAGTCGGAAAATCATTTTAAATTTCAAAAACTTGATAAATGAAATGATAAATTTGTTAATTTTCAAAGAAATTAAGAAAAGTTTTTAAGAAAACAATATAAATCAATCCTATTCTACTAAGCACAACTTTAAGGTTAAGTTATGAAGTAAATGACATAGCAGTTAAAAAAAACTCATTAGATAAGTAAATAACCAGTAGATAAGACAGCTGAATAAAAGTCAACTGGTCAACACAAGGACCAGTAAAGTCAAACACAGGTCAACCCTACCAGGTAGGGCAAATCAAATAGTACAAGTACAGTCAACTAGCTGGAGAATCACTCAGATCTATGAGGAGAGGCCAGGGGGGTTGAATGGACCGGGCTGCTATGACCGAAACATGGACATCATTTCATTGTGTCGAGCCACATTTGCCTCGCATTCGGCTTGATGATTGTCCATGTATTCAGTATGATAACCCTAGTTCACATTGTGTTCTGCCTGAAGAGCGTCTATAAACTCAGCGTGACGGGCCTCCATTTCCTCTTGGAGGCTATGCATCTCTGTCTGTAGTACTGTCAGGCGCTGGTCGGTGGTCGGTGGAGGAGGCTCATGCAAATGCTCGTTGATCTCGGCTGCGAGATCGGCTACATCAACCTCACCTCCTCGTCCGAGTCTATCTGGGGTTGAGCCCTCTGGCGTCTCCATGAAAGAACCCCGGTGGCCGAGACATCTATCCCCGCTATGGAAAAGTTTCTAGCCCCGATCTCGTCGAACTCGGTCATTGGGGTTACCTCCCCGGCGGTGATGTCGTGACCGTAGTGGTGAAGTAGGGAGGTGATGATGTGGCAGTAGGGGGTTCGGACTCGGGAATGGGTAGAAATGCTGGATGCATAGATAATCGTGTTGAAAATGTGAAGGCCAATGTTTAAATCCAGATGATGAATCATAGCATAGAGGAGGAAGGTATGAAAGGGTCGCATGGTCGCGACATCCCGAGTGGTCAGTGGAAGGACACAGCGGATTATGACTCTATAGAGAGCATAATGCTGGACGCGGAGATCGACGGACTGAAACCTCTGTCTCGTCGGGTCTCAGACATCTTCGAAAAAGTAGGAGTAAAGAGTGTCCAGGGAAATGTGAGAATAATGGGCACTGAAAGGCAGGTCAGTAGGAGGATAGCAACAAAAGGTAGACTGGGAGGGTCGTAGACCTAAAAATCGATTAAATAAGGCTGGTGAGATAGTAAGTGGCATCCCTTGTACGATGGTCGAGTAGCAGAGGTCATCTACTTTGATCAGATTGTTGTAGAATTCAGCACACAAGGTTGTGTTAACTGGATGGGTACAGAAAACAAGATGGTCAAGTTGATAAAAATTGATAGCGTCCATTGCTATTGGGCAAGATTGAGTAAAGAATTGTCGATTTAAGAAGCTAGTTTTGATGGGTTTGTAGGTGGTCTGGGCAAATTTATTAAATACTTCTAAGTTAGGGAACCTAGGATCATGGCTAGGCTCGGCCGTGGGGTTAGATTGGGTAATGCGACGTTTTCTAAATGAATAAGAAAAATTATGCATTTAATAAGCGAAATAATCGAAAAAATTAATTATAAATGCATAATTAAAATGGTACCAGGGAGTCATTGTCGAAGTAGGGCGTTCAAGGGTAAGGGATGAGTTTTCGGGCGCCTTAGAGGGAGAAGGAGTGGAAGGGAAGTTGTTTTGGTGTGGCAAGTGACCATGCTTTCATGGCCTTAAATAGCCTTATACGGGCGCCCGTGATGGGTCTCGGGCGCCCGAGTTCAATGAGGTGCCCGTAAAGTTTCGGGCACTTGAGTCAGGTATGTCAGGGTTTTTGGCAGCTTTGGCTGCCTTGAACGAAGATAAAGTGTGAGGCGCTCGTAAGGTCACGGGCGCCCATGTTGACCAGGGTTTGATCGTTGACCAGTTTGACTATTGACCAAGGTTGACTATGTTGACCAAGTTTGACTCATTTGACTAAAACAATCAAGCCCTAGATTATATTCAAAATGAGTTTATTTTGACATAAAATTCAATCTTTTGGAAAACAAATTAGAGTCGATTTTGAACACATTTTGAAAACAGTTCAAGTTTTATTTTAAATGAATAATGAATTATACTTTTAAGTCTTAGACATCTCACCTAGTTCTACGTGATCAAACATGTTAACCTTAAAAGTTTTGTGGGATTTAATTATGAAAAATAGTTACTTTTAATTTAGGAAAAATTTATAAAGTCAAGTTTATTGATTTTGAAAAAAATGGGTTCAATCTAAGATCAATTGAAATTTGTGTTAGATTGAAATTTAACAAATATTAATTTAAATTTGGTTTTCAGTAATCAGCTTTCAAGTCTTGGCGAGGCACAAGACCTTCTTTGGCCGTAGCCTTATTAGAGTATCAACCCTTTCTTTGACAAAACCTTTTACTGAAAATTCATCTTCAAGTTACTTCTTGAAAAATTTTGGTCTAACTAGTTTGGGTCTTGGATCGGTAGCTTCGGCTAGTTCCACCAGAAAGGCTTCCCTAACGTACTATCATCTCACCTCCTCCCAATACTATGTTGTTCAAATTTCTATTAAATCTTTCATCCTTAATCTAACCAATCCTAAATCTAAACATAATAATAATTAAAATTGTAAAAGGAAACAAACAAGCAAATAAGGAAAAAGTTATCTAAGTCACATCATAATTGGAATAATACTCTGATTTTTTAAAATCAACAAGGTTGTGAATTAAGTTTTCCAATATATTAACCTTAACTTTCAGAGCCTTATTTTCTTGTTCTAACTTTCTTAAATTTACCTTAACTAATTTATATGAATTAATCACATTCTTTGTGGTAAATATTGGATTTTCAAATATTGTAAATTTACCTTTCTCGATTGTTTGTCCAGTACTTTTGAGAGTTCCAAATGGCGACGGTCGACTCTTGCGGGGGGGGGGCACTTCTTCTCGTAATGTCCTATTTCGCTGCACTTAAAACATATTACATATTTTCTAAATTTTGGATTAACCATATTACCTTTTGATTCCCAGTCGGGAATCTCCCCCTTTATTTTAGCCATTTTTCTTTTCTGTTTCTTCAGCATCTTGTAGTGGTCACGAGCCAATCGGACCAGTTTGGTTTGATCTCCTTCACTGTCTTCTGATTCCGAGTCTGAGTCAGACTCGGTTACTGGTTGAAGCTTCTTCTTTGGTGGTTCTCTTGGAGTTTTCCCTGCACTATAAATTACACCTTCCTCGATCATTACAGTATCTGTTTGATTATTTAATTGTAATTCTGAAACAGATTCAAAATTAGTTACCGTTTTTGTCTCAGTCAGTTCGTCTTCTGCCTCTAGCTCGAATTCGTAGTCAGGTACGGATTCTATCTCATCTTCTGATCCGGAGTCAATTTCGAAGTCGGGTGCCAACTCTGTCTCGGCTGTTTGAGCTTGAGCCGAGAATGCAAAATAATTTACTTGATCTTCATCTTCATCTGAGTTCTCTTGATGAAGGTTGATTAATTTTCCCCAAATTTCTCTATCACATTTGAATGGACCTACTAGTTTGAGTTGTTCCTTGGTTAGGCCACATTGGAGGATTGTAGTTGCCCTCGCATCGGTCTCGATTTGGTTGAGGGTTTGTTCATCCAGTTTGTCCCACTCGATTGATAATTCATCCTCTACGGGAAAAGATAATCCCATTTGGATGATCATCTATATGTCCAAGTGGGCCTTCAGATGGAATTCCATTTGTGTTTTCCAAGAATTGAAATTTATGCCAGAGAAAAGCGATGGACGGGCACTGTTCCATTCTTGGTTGGCCATTTAAAAAATTTAACTGAAAAAGAATAAGGAAACTCGTTCCAAGACTGAGTCTTGGATTAGTAGTGCGTGAAGAATTTTTATAGTGGAAAAAAGATCGAGTGGTGTTGCACCAACCTCGATTAACGAGAAAATTCGAGCAAAAAAAAATTATATAAAATTCGTAAATCCGAAAAAAAAATCTCAAACTGGTGGTTGCACTAAGTTTGAGCCACCCGCTCTGATACCACTTGTTGGATCGGAATAAATCGATAGGGGGGGGGTGAATATCGATCGGAAAATTTCGGATGATTAAGAGAAATTACGCAGCGGAAAGAATAAATCAAAGTCGCTAACATGGTTTGTTTTACTTGGTTCGGAGTCGCAGTCGACTCCTACTCCAAGGCCCACGGTCCTTGACCGTTTACGATGGGCAATTCTATATTTGAAGAATGTTTACAATTTCGAGTACAGATATAGAATTAAACAGGAAGTTACAACACTTAAGAAATTTAAGCTGTTATCGACGACCAGAGTGGATGGAATTTCAGAGCAGTGGGTCATCGTCGGTGGTTGAATCACGACTGCGGAGCATGTCAGAGCGTAACGCTTGAGCGAAAGTGTTGAGAGCGAGATTTGCAAGTTGTGTTGAAGCCTTGGGGGTGAACCCCTATTTATACTAGTCGTCAGGGTGCCTGTGTTAAAGGGGGTGCCTACACGTGGCCTTTTCTGCGAGAACTCCTATCCGCAGACTC
>JAGFNQ010006519.1:0-25619 GCA_024364735.1 Boesenbergia rotunda | reverse complement strand
CATACGGTATAACCTAAACGATACGCATAGGGTAGTGTTCTACTTACATTAACACTTATTAAAGATCATGTGTCCACTATATTTTCATACTAATTATAAATATTAGTATTATCAACGTATGTTTCACTATTATCTTATATATAATATATAAGATTACCTTAAGTTTTTTATGGTAATGTAATAAATATAATCTCACTTATCATATAATAACCATTAACTAATGTAATTCATAGCTTAGGTTGTGAACTAAGATTTCGGAACCCAACTATTATTAGGTTTACCCATAATTATAATAAGTATATAATTATGATATATGCCTATAATTACATCATAGGGCTATTAATGACACTAGCTCAATTATGACAATCATGTATGTCACTTATATCATCAAGGATATAAGTATAAATGGCCGTGAGTAAAATACACATAATCACGTATGTCAAATTAGCAATATTATGAGTTCCTTGGATTAAAGAATTAACCCTTATTCGATGCATCCGGGATCCACGAAAATGTATCAAGACCTGAAAGAGAAATTCTGGTGGTCCGGTATGAAGAGAGACGTGGCTCAGCATGTTAGTACTTGCCTGACCTACAAACGAGTGAAAGTAGAACACCAGCGACCCGGAGGAGTTCTGCAGCCACTTTCGATTCCGGAATGGAAATGGGAAGATATATCGATGGATTTTATTTCAGGACTTCCCAAGGCTACAAACGGGTATGATGGGGTTTGGGTAATTATGGACAGGCTGACGAAGTCTGCTCACTTCCTAGCAGTCAAGATGACTTATTCGATTGAGCAACTAGCTCAATTATACGCTAGGGAAATAATTAGACTCCATGGAGTTCCCAAGACTATCACCTCTGATAGGGATGGTCGCTTTATCTCACGTTTTTGGGGAGTGCGTCCAGATGTCTCTGGGCACTAAACTGTGATTCAGTACTGCTTTTCACCCTCAGACTGACGGGCAAACTGAATGAGTGAATCAAGTACTGGAGGATATGTTGAGAGTTTATGCCCTGGATTTCAAAGGAAGTTGGTGCCGATATCTATGTTTAGCGGAATTCGCTTACAACAATAGCTACCAAGCTATTATTGGAATGACACCTTATGAAGTTTTGTACGGGAGGAGATGTAGATCTTCAATCTGTTGGTACGAAGGTGGTGAAAAGAAGGCAATGGGGCTCACGACAGACCTAATTGACGACACCACCCGAGCGATACAGAACATTCGGCAATGGATAGAAACTGCTCAGAGCCGGCAGAAGAGTTATGCCGATGTCCGGCGTAGACCCCTGGAGTTTAATGTTGGAGATTGGGTCTTTCTAGAAGTGGCTCCTATGAAAGGGGTGACAAGATTCGGGAGGAAAGGAAAGCTAAGTCCGCGCTATGTGGGGCCGTACCTGATTCTGAAAAGAGTTGGTAAGGTGGCATACGAGCTGAAGGTGCTCCAGAGATGTCAGCTATCCATAACGTATTCCATGTGTCCCTGCTTAAAAAGTGTATCCCAAATATGGACCAAGTGATCGAGCCGCAGACAGTGCAAGTGCAAGAAGACCTAAGTTATGAGAGCAGACCCACCCAGCTTTTGGATAGGGAGGTCAAGAAGCTGAGGAGTAAAGAGGTACCCTTAGTCAAGGTCTTATGGCAAAGCCAGCGGTTCGAGGAAGCGACCTGGGAACGCGAGGACAAGATGAGGCGCAAGTACCCAGAGTTGTTCTAAGTTCGAGGACGAACTTTCACGAGGTATGGGGGATTGTAACGACCCGGAAAATTCTCTTAATATTTTCTTAAAATATTAAGCATGTCTAGACAATTTTCTGAGGAACCTAGAAATATTAATGTGAACTTTGGCCTAGAAAATCAATGTTTTCTCAATTAAAATTGGGAAAAAGGGCACTAATGGGCCTTATATGGGCTTTTTAATACCAAAATTATTGGTGGATTTTAGGTGAAAACTAATATAAATATAAAGGATTTTAATAGGAAATATTAAAATAATTATGGGGGAATTTTTAGAGGATTTTCGGAATTTTGGGAAAATAAAAAGAAAGATAAAATAGAATAAGTGGGAAAAAAATTGTGCATCTACCAAGGATTGAACCTTGGACCTCTTGTACAACCATGTATGCTTTAACCAACTCACCTAGCAAGTGAATGTTATGAGGGAATGAAGTGGATATTGGTTAAGGCTTAGAAGAAGATGAAGGGTCATGGAGAAACTCTTCATTTACCTCCTTGATGAGCTATAAAGAGGGGGGTTTGGGAGTTACTTTTTCTTTCCATTACTTTGCATTCTCATCCTCCTCCTTCCCTCATCCTAGCCGAACACCAAAGGAGGAGTCTCCCTTGGATAAACTCCACAAGAGGGTCTCATCTCCAAGATCTAAGGGGTCTTCCAAGGATACAAGGACAAGGGGGTTCAAGGGTCCAAAGATCTTACCATTTTCTTCCCTTTCAAGGTTCGAAAAAATCAAGAAACCCAAGGTAAGACTCCCTCACCTGTGGTATAATAGTTCCTTATGATTTCCATGATTTTTAGAATGATATATTGGTTAGTTTTTGGATTTTATGTTGAAAGAAAAGAAAACCAAGAACCTTAGGGTTGTGGGTCTCGGCCACCATGATTTAAAGGTCTATAATTAAGCCAAAAATGTTGATAATGTTATTTAATGTTCCCTTATGATGTGTAAAGGTTAAGTATAATTTTTAGGAATTTTTGGAGTACCCTAGGACACCCTAGGGTTTCGGCCAACATTAAAGGAACAAAATCAACACCTAGAGACCCTATGGGTTTCGGCCACAATGTTTTAGGGTCCATAATGATGCTAAAAATCTTCATAATGTTATTTAATGTTCCCTGATGATGTTTAAAGATTAATAATAATTTTTGGGAATTTTTGGAGTACCCTAGGATACCCTAGGGTTTCGGCCAACAATAAGAACCCTTGTGTAGGGTTGGGTTTAAAACCCCAAGTGTTTGTTTTATGTATTGTCAGGATATAAGGGAGATGGAGAGTATTTATGTAAATGTTTCACATGGCCTAGAGACCCTATAGTTTTCGGCCAAGTACCCTAATAGGGTGGAAAGTTAGGACTCATTTCAAGTAAGGGCCCCAAATGACCCTATGGTAAGGTATGGTTGGTGTATAACAATTGATTTGGGGATTTTAATGGAAATTTTTCCATGCCCCATGGCCTTGAAGTTTCGGACAAGAGCAAGTTTAGGGTTAAAGGATTAGGGTTGGCCTTAAGTATGGAATCAAATGTTTCCTATGGCCTAGTATGTATGTATGGGATGTTGTTTGGGGAAGTTATGTGAAGCTTCATGAACCTATGGTTCCTTGGGGCTTTCGGCCAAGGGCCTAACCTAGGGTTAGGGTTGGGTTAAACCTCCAAAGATGCTTGTGTATGAGTTACCAAGATATATGTTTAAGTAAGATGGAAGAAGTTCTATGTTAACCAAACCCTTAGTTTGTATGTCATGAACTATATGTTAAGTCATAGATGTTTAGACATGTGCCATGATTTATGAATGATAGGTATGTATGCCATGTCTTATGAATGATATGCCATGTTTTATGAATAATATGCATGTATGCCATGTCTTATGAATGATACGTATGTATGCCATGTTTTATGAATAAGATGTATGTATGCCATGTCTTATGAATGAGGTTAAAGTACATGCCTTTAAGGCATAACGATGATGTTAAGTATGATGAATGAATGATGATGAATGACAAGTATGATGAATGAAAGATGATGCTTATGTCTTTAAGACATAAATATGCTAAACGGCACGGTCGATGGTCGACGGTACGACGGTCGAGAGGAACGGTAAATGGGCCGGTAGACGGGCCGAGCCGTAACAAGTTATGCTATGTTAAGTATGCCATGAAGGTCTCATGAATGATGAAGCATGTAAAGTATTTTACATTATGAATGGGCTTGTACCGGACTGAAGTATTGGTCCAAGGGATGGGCACCTTAAGAACGCCCCGGTTCTGGACTACCGACTATGCTGTCCACGGTTCTGGCACTACCGAAGCTGTGCAACAGGGATGGGCACCTTAAGAACGCCTCGGTTCGGGGACTACCGACTATGCTGTCCTTACCCTAGTAGGTCGAGGCTAGCTACCTCGTATTTACTTAGGAATGACCGCTTATGATGAATGAATGTGGTACAAGCCAGGGCCCAATGAATGATATGATGATTATGTTTAAGCATTTAAAAGTATGTTTTAAAGATTAAGCATCCTTATATATATATATGCAATTGCCACATGCATCCATCCATGTTATGCATTATATTTATGATAAGAATACTATGCAAAGTAAGTTTATGCAAGGTATATTTATGCAAATGATTTTATGTATGGTTATGCTAATATATGATGCCATGATTTTATGTTAGTTTATGATGCCATGATTTTATGCTAGTTTATGATGCCATGATTTTATGCTAGTTTAGGATGCCATGATTTAATTATGTTTATGCTAATTTAGGATGTCATGATTTTATTTATGTTCATGCTAATTTAGGATGCCATGACTTTATTTATGTTCATGCTAGTTTAGGATGCCATGATTTATTTATGTTTATGCTAAGTTAGAATGCCATGATTTTATTTATGTTCATGCTAGTTTAGGATGCCATGATCTATTTATGTTTATGCTAAGTTAGAATGTCATGATTTTATTTAGGTCCATGCTAAGAATGTTTATGAGGTTATGTTGATTATGATTATGTCTATGCCAAGTATTATGCCATGCTATGAATGTTTACGATGATGATGTCTATGTCAAGTATTATGTCACGCCATGAATGTTTTTATGGTTATGTTATGCCATGCTACGAATGTGTTCGAGTTATGTTCATGCCATGACGAATGTATGCTAAGTGATGGAAAAGTTTATGTTCTAAGTAAGGCACTAAGTATGTTAATGTCTTATGTGCTCAAGATTAAATGATGAATGGTTTTAGTGAGTAGGAAAGAGTCTTACTAAGCCTGTGTGCTTATAGTCTTATTTCCTTATACCGTAGATCACGCAAGGGGACAGTAAGGAAGCAGCAGGAGGGCATCAAAGAATGTGTGTGATAGTGACTTGGCCAAGTAGCAATATGGTTGCTCGTCTTATGATAGAACTCTACCTTTACTATTAAGTACTTGAATGTGACTCTATGACATGATGCTAAAGTATGACATGATATGATGCTAAGTATGACATGATGCTAAGTATGACATGATATGATGCTAAGTATAACGTTAATATGCCAAGTTCCCATGTTATGATGCTAGGAATGGTAGTAAGTGCATGTAGGTGTAAGTTTAAAGGTTTTCGCTGCATAAGGATGTCTACATGCCCTAAGTATGTTAACGTAACGCCGCTTTATGAAAAGAAAAAAAAACGGGCGTTACATCGAGGAAATCCGAAGTCAGAACCAAGTCCTTAAGGCTAATATTGTGTGTATATTTACTTTGTATTTGTGTGTCTTGCAGGTACCAAGAATCGGAGACAAAGCAAGCAAAGGGCTGGAAACCAGCCAAGCCAGGCACCCCCATCAATAGGGGCGCCCAGATCAAAGAACAAAAACCAGCTTTGGGCTGGAAGCTTTGAAGCCAGGCGCCCAACAGGATCCAGGCACCCAGGTCAAAGAAGGAAAAACCAATTTCGTGAAGAAGGCATAATAGGCTTCCATTCAGGTGCCCGGGATAATATAGACACCCAAGTTGAAAGCTGTATTTGCTGTTTCGAGTTAGAAATAGAGATAAGCTTTCATTCAGGTGATTGGGAGGTTCGGGGCGCCCTGGTCAAAGATTTTATCAGCTGCGACCAGTTCGGCGTGGGGATAAAGTTTGACCAAGTCTATAGGGGCGCCCCCATCATTACAGTCGCCCGTTTGAAGCCTATAAAAGGGGCTTCGACCCCTCTACTTCAGACACAACTTCCAAGAGTGATTTTGATCATTCTGACTGATGACAAAGCGTTAAAGACGAGGTTCTGTGATCGGGAGGCTCCAGGAGGAAGTGTGTGGCACTTCGGAGTTCCAGTTCGGCCAAGGCTTCGACCTTAATTGTTTGGTTGCTTTTTATTATTCCGCACTTAATTTCATATCTTTTTTATTATAATTCTGCACTGTAAGATGGGTTTTCTCCGCCTCCGAAAATTTCGGAAAGAAGACCAATAGTGGACTCACGCCGAGTACATAGGCCTTGGACGTACTGACCCAGGGGGGTCGGGAACCAAGTAAATAAATCCCGCGTGTCTGCTGTGTTGTTATTTCTTTTATTTTTCTGTTTTACTTTTCTGCTATGCTACTAACTCTGATTTTAGAATGATAGAAAGTTTACTAATTTCCTCAAAGATTTTACGGTTGATATTCACCCCCCTCTATCGACGGCACCGGTCCTACATCTTATACTTCTGCAAGGAACGGATAACATGATCTTCTGTGCGTCACCAGGCACATGTTATCTACAATGCAAAATATGAGACAATTTGTGCACATACAAATATAAATATGCACCTTGTGATTTTATGATTCTCTTTCAAAAATGTAGATGTACTTAACCAAAAGCAAGGCTTTTAGTATACATCCTAACAATCTCTCACTTATACTAAAAAACTTTGTTATTTTCAAAATGTCATACATCTGACCCCTTTGATCCTCCACATGCCTGAAAGCTCTCGCTACCAAGGTCTTAGTGAAAGGATCTCCCTAGGTCGTTCTCTGATGAAATCTAGGCAACAACAGCTATTCCTCACCAGGGTGGTACTTGCGCTCTATGTGTTTACTCACCTTATGGACTCGCGATTCCTTCGAGATTGCTATTGCACCATTTTTATCACATTAAATATGTGATAGCACTGAGAAAACCAGGAATCACATCGAAGTTCATCTTGAGGTTCCTGAACCATATAGCTTTCTTGGCCGTCTCAGAGACTGCCATCCATCCAGCTTCCATGATGGAGTCCATCACGCAGCCGCTGCATGACACTCTCCCATACAACGGTTCCACCTCCTAAAAGTAAACACAAAACCCTAAGGAATACTTATATTTACCCCTATCTGATTGGAATTCTGTATCCATATAACCCACAGGAGATTGGTTTGCCTGGTAAACCAGCATATAGTCCTTAGTCCTTCTCAGGCACTGATATATGCTTTTACCGCAATCCAATTTCCTTGACCTGAGTTACTCCGATATCTGTTAACCATGCCCACGTCACAACAAATATCTGGTCTCATTTTTAGCACACATGAGGCATCCTATAGCCAATGCTAAGGGAACCGCCATTACCTGCTCTATCTCCTTTGATAATCTAAACATATTCCTTAGATAGAGTAGTTTCACAGCAGAAAAGTACAAAACTTTTCTTGGAAGTTTCCATGCTTAAACGAGTTAGGACAATGTTTTATATGAAGCTTGGGATATGCACATCATCCTTGTCTGAAGATCCCTTAGATCATTGATCCCTTAGATCATTGATCCCCAAGGATGTGTCTTACTACTCCCAAGTCCTTCATAATTATTTGGACAACCATACCCTAACGTCTGATAGTATTTCGTTATTGTTGTCAATCAACAAAATATTATCTACGTATAGCACAAGAATACCACTTCGTTTCCGTCACCTTACTTATATACACAAATTTCTTCGGTCCTTTGAATAAATCCATATAACTAGATTTATCTCTTCAAAGCCGATGATCCTCGTCATAGGTCTAGGCATCCGGTTCATGTTCACCAAGGACCAAGTCCCAAGACTCTCCAAGAACATGAATCCTTTAGATTGATGAACAACCCTCCCACTATGATAAGGTATCCCTTGTGTATCTTTGTGACACGAGGTGCAATGACTTATGGTATTCCCTCTTGTACAGTTGATACTAAGGTCAGAATGTCCCCTTCTCATTTACTTCAAGAATAATTCTACACATGGGTATGTAGTTTATTACATAGTTCTTATCTAAGACATTCATTCCAACGAATATCCTCTGATCCCTAGGACTATTAAACCACCTATTTTTGTTCTCTTAGGATAGCATACGAACAAGTTCACTAGATTCCAACTTATACGTGTCTCTCTTCAGCACATGTATTGAACTACCCCAAATCTGAACATGTCATAGACCAGGCTTTCGCTCAGTCTACATTTCTATGGGTTTAGAGACTACAGACCTAGATAGTATCAAGCACATACGCTATCGCATCCAGAGCATATCCTCGAACAAATCTGGCTAATCTCAAAGTAGCTTATCATTTGTCCTAACCACTACCTTAAGAGACCTTTTTCCTTCTCAATGTAGCACCATTCTATTGGGGCACATCGGGTGCAGTGAATTGGATTAATTCCCAATCTCTGATAAGTAAGTCCTACAACTATCTCAAGAGGTACTTGCCAATACGATCTAATCATAATGTTGTCATACTTTTACTAAGATGTTTCTCCTCATCAGCCTTGAATTCTTTGATCTCATCAAAGTATTCAGTCTTGCGGTACATCAAGTAAATGTACTTTGACCTTTGAATAAATGTATATAAAAAAACAAAGTATTCAAAACTACTGTTGGTGCAAGATGCATCAGTGATGTCCTCCTCTAAGTGTTTCAATGTTTGACAATATGCTTAAGTCAATGATACATTGAACAAGGGAAGGGTGTTAGTATTGTGAGAGAAGTGTCCTAAGGCAATCGCCTTATGATTGTAATCATTTATTTTAATAAATGAATATTCACTATTTGAGTATACATGTTTGTGTATTTGATTGAGATCTTAAACTCATTTACTGAATGTCCACAATACAATTCACAGCATGAGAGAATTTGTGATGAATTTACAACTAGTGATTATCTCTACATGTGCAATTGTGAAGTATTAAAATTGTCCCTAGTCGATGAATTGATAAATACGGACACTATCAATCCTGTTGAGACTAGCATGGGTTATTCTCTAATCAGCTGATTCTCACTGGCTGGAGACATTGGGATATCCGGAGATAAACATGAATGCTAGTTAAGGAAACTAGTTCATTGGAGTGACTGGCTGTAAAACTTCATATGGTAATCTACATATAGATATGTCAATGAAGTTCTTACTGCGGCTTAAGTGTGATGTTCCTTTGACATGCGGTGTTCAAGTCATCTTGGTCATGGCGACTTATACTTTGACATCTTATGCAAGCATCTCTAAGGAGGTGTGGACCCAGGATGGTTGGGTATAAGCCGAAGTGCCTGAAGATGTTTGAACAGGCTACAAAGGATTCACCACTCCTTGCGAGGAGATGTATACCCAAGGCCTATCGTCGGATTGTTACTCGAAACCTCTGGCCAGAGTATTACATGTTCAGAGTATGAATCTCTCAGATACATGAGAGTAACTAGAATCCGTAGGACGAGAAAAACATTGCTTGGGCTAGGTGTGACGTAGTCAGCCTAGTGGGGACTGACACACATAGACCGTGTCCTGAACCAAGTGGGTATAAGATGGTGAAGGGAATGAGGCACGATTCATTATAGCTGCTGAAGGGTTTCAGAATTATTTCTGAGGTCAACCGTTGATCTTTCGATTAATTGGGGATCATGATGTACTACTAGGTGCCACTCATGATCGTTCTATAATTGGTTAATTATAGACGGCCAACATAAATCGAAAGCCTATTTAGTCACACGAACTACGAGTAATCCGAGGGATTTAATACGAGTTGAAAATTAGATTTTCCGATCAAGAGAGATAAGTCGAATCTCAATTTTTTAGAGACGCATCGGAAGCTTAAAATGGCTAAGTCTTTTGAAGGCTTATTGGACGAATTAAATGAGTTTAATTCGTATGGTATAGGCTTGGGTTTGGCCGGCCAAAGAGGGTCCCCACCCTCTTTTTTTGGCCGGCCACATTAAAAGGGGAGAACCAAATTGTTTGGTTCAAATTATAAAATAAACCGAGCGTGGTTTATTTTATAAAATTATGGATAATATATAAATTTTTATAAACCGAAGTTTGGTTTATTTTTTCATGGAAATTAAAATAAACTTTGAATAGTTTATTATATTTTATAAAATCAATTATGAATTGATTTTTCCATGATAAGAAAAATTTATATAATAAATTTCTTGTGAAAATTTATTCCATAATAAAAGGGGAGACATGGTTGTTTTTATTATAAATTAAATTATGATAAAAACTTGGCATGAAGGAATAATTCATAGAAAAATTTATATGATAAATTTCTTATGAAAATTTATTACATAAAAAGGAGACTTGGCGATTGAGAGACTACTATATAAAGGAACCAAGGCAAGGCTTGGAGATTAATCTAAGAGATTAAGGAATAAGCCCTCTCTCTCTCTCCTCTCTCCCTCCCTCCTCTAGTGCCGCCGGCCCTAGAGGCCCTCCCTTTGCCGTGAGCTTCAGCCACCCCAAGCAGCTGCCGAAGAAGAAGAAGAAGCGGGCGCAACTCCTTCCTTCCTCCGGAATCTTGATTCCGTTCTTCGTTTGGTGGTTAGTCTTCCCATCTCTCTCTTGGTATTCTTGTCGTGCCTTTGGAGAATCTAGTAGTTCTTGTCGGCACGAAACTCGTGGCTTTGCGAAGTCATCCCGAAGAAAACTCGGCGTGGACGCGAATAGAGGCGGAGCTTCCAAGGGACGCTTACGGTTGGATCTCGTCCCTTCCTTCGAGTTACGCGAGGTACTAAGTAAATTAGTTTACTTTCTGCAAAATTTTAAATGTATGATCATGTCTACACAATATAAGGTTGCATGCTTAGATGTGTGGTTAAATAATTTATGAAATTATTTATGCTAAACCTTCCGCTGCACGTAATTAATTTTAAAATTACGAACCCGCATCCATGTCAACATGCACCCGGTCCCAACAGTGGTATCAGAGCCGGTTAGTGTTCGACATAATCATATAATTGTTTTGCGGAAAACTTTGTCATGATCTCAATTTTGGAAAATTTTCCAATTATGGAAACTTTCCAATTATGGTAAATTTTAGATTTAGGAATTTCAAAGTTTGGAAATCCTCATGAAATTTCGCAAACTTTTGAAATATCCCTGTTTCTGAAATTTTATGATAATTGTGAAAACCTTCCATTTTTGGAAACTTTCCAATTTTGGAAATTTCCTATTTTGAAAATTTTCCAATCTTGGAAATACGTAAGTTTTCTTTGTACCAGAAACTTACAATTATTCTGAAAATTTTTATTTTTGGAAACTTTCCATTTATGGAAAGCTCGCAATTTTGGGCACTTTCTTTCAAGAAAGTCTAGACAAATTATGGGAATATTAATTGGCATTTAAATTCATAATTGGAAATTAAATTATTTTCAAAATATTTTATTTTGGATTGAGCCACGGGGAGCCGTCCAATTTAAAGTTAGTTGTTATAATTAAATTTCCTAAATTGAATTTAAATTGTCAAATATTTAATTTGGATTGAGCCTCGGGGAGCCGTCCAAATTATATTATCAATAAACTCTTATTTTAGATTGAGCCACGGGGAGCCATCCAAATTAAGTTATTTATTGATATTAATTTTTCATAAATAAAATATGTGATCAAATCTTGGAAATTTTGAGGTGATTCTCTTACATATTATTGTCTCCAAAATTAATTAGGAAAATTGTTTCCTATAGAGTATATTTCCTGAAATAAGATTTTAATGAAAATAATATGTGGTTGAATTAAGGGAATCTGTCTCTTAATTTAATAAGATTTGATTTAGAGAAATCAAAGTCTTAAACATATTAATTCCGAAATTGATTATGATAATTTAGGAAATTGTTTCCCAAAACAATTCCTTGAATAATGTATGAAATTAGAATTAGGAGATCCGGTTCCTAATTCAATTAATGAGACTTGATAAATTAAGTCACATACATACTTTATTAAGGAAATCGTTAGAACATGACATAATTATATGTCATGAATGTGCATAAAAGAAAAGGGTGAGACCCAAAACCCCTTACAAAATATTAAGGCCAACACCTTCCATTAATATGGTTAGAACCGGAGTTTTGTTTCTCGTTTGGGTTGATGGACACATCCATGCCCGGCTTGAACCTCAACATGTTCAAACCATGGAATGAGTTTATGATTAATATAGTTGGAGTCATAGGTCAATCCTTAGTTTTGGTTGTCGGCACATCCAAGCCTGACTAAACGGTTGAATGAGCTCCAACCATATTAAAACTATTTCTTGATTAATGGGTCAGCCTTAAGCTTGGAGCATCGATTTGTTGTGCCACAGCCAAGGTCGATGTAAAGAAAGGTGCAGTTGGGTGCTATGTATATTGTTGCATACTTGTTAATGAGTTAACAACCCAATGATTTATGCAAGCATTCAATTAGTTGATAGCATAATGTGATAGTTACATATATGTAATATGTAATCGGTATAATTACCTACCTTCATAGCTAAGAATAACTTGATGGCCCCAGCCATGGTTGTTCTTATCTATGGATGGATATCAACCTATTTGGAGATGTTCCTACGATCTCCCGAATTGATAAAAAGGGTTATTCAATTCGAAAAATAAATAGGATTTAATGAATGTATATTGATGCATTCTTTATCATTCTCATCACATAACCTCAATTTGTATTTCTAGGATAATCACTTGATCATGTCTTCTCTGAATTTGCGTTCCATTTTGGACACCAATAAGTTAACTAAGGACAAAAGGATTGAAAAAGCACCAAAAGGCACTTGCCATCATTGTGGCAAGGAGGGCCACTGGCGAAGAAACTGCAAGGTTTATCTTGAGTCCTTGAAGAAGAAGGCATCCGATGCCCCATCCTCTTCAGGCATCTTCGTTATTGAATGTCACTCTATTTCCTCATACACCTGGGTACTTGATACTGGGTGTAGCTCACATATATGTAATGACATACAGGGGCTAACGAATAGAAGAAGACTCGTCAAGGGAGAAGCGAATTTGCGAGTTGGAAATGGAGCAAAGATTGCTGCTATTGCCATCGGAACATATTTGCTAAAGCTCCCTACTGGACTTGTCTTAGAATTGGATAATTGTTATTTTGTTCCTTCGTTAATAAAGAACATTGTATCTATTTCATGCTTGAATGAAAAGGGTTATCATTTAACTTTTAGTAACAATTGTTGTTACATAACTTTAAATGGTGTTCTTTATGGGACCTGAACTTTGTGCAATAGTATCTACACGTTAGATTTATCCGGTGACATTTTCAATATCGAAGTTAGCAACAAACGTGCTCGAATAGATAATCAAATAGACTCCTATACGTGGCATTGTCGTCTTGGCCATGTAAGTAAGAAACGCATGACCAAATTACACCGATGTGGAATTCTGGAATCATTTGAACCCGGTTCATTTGATACATGCGAATCATGCTTAAAAGGCAAGATGGCCAAATTACCCTTTTCCGGAAAAGGTAAACCAGTGGGAGAATTGCTTGGTCTAATACATACTGATGTATGTGGACCAATGTCAACTCTTGCACAAGGAGGCTATAGCTACTTCATTACCTTTATCGATGATCACTCACGATTCGGATATGTGTTCTTGATGAAACACAAATCTGAAGCTTTTGAGAAATTCAAAGAGTTCAGAAATGAAGTAGAGAAACAGCTTGGCAAAAGTATTAAGATACTTCGATCCGATCGGGGTGGTGAATACTTAAGTCAAGAGTTTCAAGATTATCTTAGGGACAATGGGATATTGTCTCAATGGACTCCGCCATATACACCACAACATAATGGTGTATCTGAGAGGCGTAACCGAACCTTGATGGACATGGTTAGATCTATGATGAATCATGCAACTCTTCCAAAATCCTTTTGGGGCTATGCACTTAAGACAGCTGTTTACTTGCTAAACAGAGTCCCGACCAAGGTAGTCTCTACTACTCCATATGAGACGTGGAATAGTAAGAAACCTCACTTAACTCACCTTAAGATATGGGGTTGTCCTGCTTATGTGAAGCGGACTGTATCAGACAAATTGGATGCTAAGTCTGATAAATGTCTATTTATTGGATACCCTAAGGAAACAAAGGGTTACCAATTCTATCATCCCTTGGAACAAAAGGTGTTTGTTTCAAGGCATGCTGTATTTCTGGAAAAAGAATTTCTTTTACAAGAAAACAGTGGGAGTAGATTGAACTTGAAGAAGTTCAAGAAACTCCAATAGACATTACAGAGACACCTAGTCTAGACCCACAACCAATAACTCATAATGATGAGCTATTAGTTGAACCTAAAATAACACCACTTCTTCGTAGATCTGATAGGACACGCAATATTCCAGAGACATACGGATTTCTCGTAAGTGAATCGAACGACGTGTTACTCATTAGCGATGACGAACCTATCAGTTATGATGATGTTCTGAAAAGTTTAGAAAGGGACAAATGACTTGAAGCCATGAAGTCGGAAATGGATTCCATGTACGAAAATCAAGTATGGGACTTGGTTAACCCACCTGAAGGTATTAAGCCCATTGGGTGCAAGTGGGTTTTCATGAAGAAAACCGACATGGAAGGTAATGTTGTTACCTTTAAGGCTAGATTAGTGGCAAAAGGATATCGTCAGAAATAAGAAATTGATTATGACGAAACCTATTTGCCAGTAGCTATGCTTAAATCCATTCGGATGCTCCTGGCCATAGCAGCTCATTATGATTATGAGATATGACAAATGGATGTGAAAACAGCTTTCCTTAATGGAAACCTGCTTGAGGATGTATACATGATACAACCTGAAGGTTTCACTTCGGTTAATAAAACCAAAGTATGCAAGCTTCGACGATCCATATATGGACTAAAGCAAGCATCCAGGAGCTGGAACATCCGTTTTGATGAGACAATCAAAGAGTTTGATTTCTCACAAAATCCTGACGAACCTTGTGTGTACAAGAAGGTTAGTGGGAGTGCAGTCGTATTCCTAGTATTATATGTCGATGACATATTGCTTATAGGAAACGATATATCAGTCTTACAGTCGGTTAAAATTTGGTTGTCCAAAACTTTCTCCATGAAAGACCTGGGAGAAACAACCTATATCCTTGGATTAGAATCTATAGAGATAGATCAAAACGGTTGTTGGTCTTTCGCAGTCTACATATATAGACCGAGTGCTAAAAAGGTTTAGCATGTCGGAATCCAAGAAAGTTACCTTCCCATCAGGCATGGGATTAACCTTTCAAAGTCTATGTGTCCGCGCACAGAAGACGAGAGGATTTGCATGAATAAGATTCCTTATGCATCCGCGATAGGATCTATCATGTATGCTATGTTTGGTACTAGGCCCGATGTATCATATGCTCTGAGCGTCACAAGAAGATACCAGTCTGATCCAGGAATGGATCATTGGGCGGCTGTCAATGTTGGAAACGAGATGGCTAGAGAGGGGGGGTGAATATAGCCAATCACTTTTCACTTGCGATTAACCAGTTTCCTGCACTTAACTTATCAGTAGCACAGCAGCAGAAGAAACAATAGAAACTGAAAGTGCAGTAAGCTAAAACAGAAATGAGATCAACCAAAGACCACTGCCAAGAACGCTAACAAGAGGTTTTACAAGGTTCGGGGATAACTTGCCCCTACTCCTTGGCGTGCCCTTAAGGTGGGCGATCCCTTGATCGTCGGCAGATCAAGCCCCGGTTTCACCGGATATAACGCAACCTCCTTCTCGGTGGAGAAACCTCTCCACAGCGTTTCAATCAGGATAAAGTTTAAGCACAAAGAAACTGCGAGAAAGATCTTACTCAAACACTTAGCAAGGACAAGAACACAGCTGACTTCCCTGAGCTCCACCCAGTGGCGATCTCACGCAAGAACCCTTCTTCGTGTCTTCCCACTGTCGGACTCCAAGTTACTTGTTCCCTCCTTCAAGCGCTCAAGTAAAGATTGGTTGCTTCTCGATCGCTTGCTCAAAGTGATGACAGCTTCAAGAACGCAGCAAGCAGATTGTGGAGAACACTAAGTGGGGCAAGAACACAAGTTCCAGAACTCTCCTTCCACGAAGCCAATTTCCGCCCCTTTTCTTTCTCCACTCAGCATAAGGTGACAATATCCTCCGTAGCCTCCAGCTACATTGCTGCCAACGCCAGCTACCACTGAGCCCTCTCTGGTCTTCCTGAGATCCCCTCAGCCAAGCCCCAGTCTCGGCTCCAGTCTGCAGCTCGGCCGTTGCAACCTGAAATGGAGAATCGGACAAACCTGCTCCAAGGAAAGCCTCCGTTGACCTCTCCTTGACTGTTTGAATCCTCCCCTGTCACCTGCAGCTTAATCAGACTGTTAGAGCAGCAAATCATACAGTAAATCAAATATCAGAAGCAAACATCAGCGAATCGGATACGATCAGACGCTCTGACCACGTCTGACAGTGCAATTTGAATTAAAGTGATCGGTCACCAGACCGATCCAGGGCGTGTGGGTTGGTCACCAGACCGATCCACTGCTTCGCTGGGATTCCCAGCTCTCGCAGCTATACACGCCTGATCGGTCACCAGACCGATCAGGGCAGATGAACAGTGATTCTGTAATCAAATCCAAGATCCCTGATCGGTCACCGGACCGATCCAGGACGTGTGGGTCAGTCACCAGACCGATCCACTGCTTCACTGGGATTCCCAATTATACACGCCTGATCGGTCACCAGACCGATTAGAGTGAAGCCTGATCGGTCACCCAGACCGATCAGGGCAGATGAACAGTGATTTTTTAATCAGATCCAAGATCCCTGATCGGTCACCGGACCGATCCAGGACTTTGATTAGCAAGGGAACTCACTCACCGTCTGCTCCCTGATCGGTCACCAGACCGATCAGGAGCAAGGCAGCAAGGAAGCAGCTTGCTCCTTGATCGGTCACCGGTCCGATCAGGAGCCACACAGTAGATTCCCAATCTAACTGTGCGCTCCCTGATCGGTCACCAGTCCGATCAGACATAGCTCGGTCACCAGATCGATCCACTAAGGAGAAGCGTACCAATGTCCCTGATCGGTCACCGGACCGATCCAGAGACTAAACCCTAGCCCTCCAAGCTAGGAATTCATCCACCTTAGCCCTCCAAGCTAAGGATTTTTCCATCTAACTCTCCAAGTTGGGAATTTGCACCTAACCCTCCATGTTAGGACTTTTCACCTAGCCCTCCAAGCTAGGACTTTTCACCTAGCCCTCCAAGCTAGGACTTTTCACCCAACCCTTCCGAATTAGAACATCATCCAACCTAGCCCTCCAAGCTAGGCACCTGACCCTCCAAGCCAGGACTTTTTCACCTAATTTTCCAGGATGGGAATTTGCACCTAACCCTCCAAGTTAGGACTTTTCACCTAGCCCTCCAAGCTAGGACTTTTCACCCAACCCTTCCGAATTAGTACTTTCCCAACACCTAGCCCTCCAAGCTAGGATTTTTCACACCTAACCCTCCAGGTTAGGATTTTCCAACACCTAGCCCTCCAGACTAGGATTTTCCATACCATACCTGATCCCCGATCAGGACTTAATCATAATCCATATCATGCCTGATCCCCGATCAGGACTTAATCATAATCCATGTCATGCCTGATCCCCGATCAGGACTTAATCATAATCAATGATCATCCACCTAAACTAAAATCGATGTCAACACCAAAACAACAATCAGGGCAAGACTGCATCAACAATCTCCCCCTTTTTGTTGTTTGACAATCCGATTTTAAGTTTAGGGATCTCAATCAATATTTGTCAACTTTAGAATCATAGGGGAATCCAGATCCTCCCCCTACAACATGATCATCCTAAACTTAACCAACCACACTCTCCCCCTTTGTCGAACACGAAAAGGGTCTAGACGGGTTGTTAAGTTCAACCTTACTCCCCCTCAACCCTAGGGGTATCCCAAAACAACAATGATCTTAGGGAAAATTGATAAGCATATGATCACATATGGCAAAAAGATATAGGCATGGCAAAACAGGCAGATGTATCATATGAGCATGGCATCATAAGCATGAACATAGCTATAAATCAAGAACGCAGATAATATAGCATGGCATCAACAAGAGGCATATCATCAAGGAATAAAACATGCATCAAGTCATAAAGATCAGGTCATAAAACAAACTAAGAAAGAGTACGATGCAAGTCACAGACATCGAAATCCAGAGACATGTGGCACTAGGCCACACAAAATAAGTCAAGGGGCATACATAGCCCAACAGTCAAACATAACACATAGTCAAATAACAGAGATCAGCTAGAAGACAATCAAACATCAGCCGGAGGGTCATGCTGCATCGGGTCATCCATAACGGCATCATCAGCAACCCCTGATCGTGGTGCAGCACTAAAAGACGATGTCGCTTCTGGAAAGGTGTGTCAACGCCACTCCTCATACCACATGCGCTGAAGGTTGCAAGACTCCGTGACTACGGACTCAACCGTGGTCAGTCGACGATCAAAGAGACGGAAGTCCGACCGAACCTCCTCGTGCCAGGTCTCCCTCAAATGTAAGTCCTCCTGCAGAGTCCTGTCAAGCTCTGAAATCTGCCATCGGAGATCCGGATCCGGCTCGTCATAGTCATCATCATCAGCAGCAGTGGCTGGCGCCTGACCCTGTGGACCTCCCCGTGGTAACTCCCCAAGAACCCTACCATCTTTCCAGATCAACATCCGATCGGGCCCCGAACAATGATGCCAGACTTGGCGAAAGCTCGCCGGCCAAGTCTGCAATCCTGTCGTACCATAGGTATCGTCCGACCCTTGGTAACATCAACACCTACTGACATGAGCCAGTCGGTGATGACGTGACCAAAAGGCATGTAGACGGTGCGTCGGCTGGACTCTCGATAAGATAAGATGGACTGGAAGATGCTCTCCATGATATCGAAATCCAAACGGCTGTGCATGCCGTAGAGCATCAAACAGTGATAGGGTCGGATCTCAGCTAAAGGTTTGGAGGTGATTGGAAGGATACAATTCGTGATGATCTTGAATAATATGTAGCTAGTGGGAGAAAGACGCAGTGCAGCAAAAGTAGGAAAGTCAGGGCCAAGCTCATCAAGACCGTCTGGACGCGGATAACCAAAGAAATACTGATGAATGGAATCAGGGGTAACTTCTGCAAAGGGTGCTAGCAGGGGATTAGGAAGCTCGGGATAGAGTGAATACATGTTTGGTGATCGTCGACCACCCAGGAACCCGGCTAAAATTTCATATGAAAAATCGAGGTTCATCTTCCCGACCCGAGTAGTGAACTCGAAACTCCCTTGAGGACTTTGTTGGAGATTGTTGTAGAATTCTGAGACTAGGTCGTAGTTGATGGTCCTTTCGAGAGAGAGAAGAAAACCAAGATTGTAGTGTAGGACAATCTCCATGACTGATGGACAATATTCAGTTAAGAAGGGGACATCTATTGAACGGCAGGGTAATAGTTTGAAGGTCCGTGCTTGGAAGGCCTGTTCACAGGCCGCATTCGGAAACCGGGAGCTAGAAGAGGGCTGTGGCCGTTTGGAAGGCCAGATGCAGCAGGGGTTTTCCCCCTTGAGCTGCCGTCCCCAATCTCCTTGCCCTTAGAAGACTTTCTAAAGGGGTTGAATTGGTCATACACACGATTTAATCAAGGAAGTGATCACACGGCAAGGAATTGATCATATAAGATGACACCCAATCAAAAAGTTAGACATTAAATCAAAAGGACATTTGATCATATGGTGAGAAGAGGGGTCACGGCAAAAACAGAAGGGTCACAACAATACAGCAAGAACAAGAGCCAAAACATGGTTAGCTTCACAAACAAGCATTATAGACTGATTTGAATGAAAAACCAAAGCAAAAACTTACTTTGGTGCCATTGGAGTAGTTCTTGGAGATCGACAGCAGGAAGCTTGTGCGGAAGGGTGCTCTCGGCGCAAGAGATGGTCGCAGAGTGTTTCTGCGAGAGAGGAACGCGCACAGGACTCCGAGAACCCTTCACACTCACGCTCACGCGAGGAAGAAGAACACGCAGGAGGTCTTCTCGCACACACAGGGTCGCGCAAGAGGGGGTTTTCGGCGCTAGGGTTCGGAAGTAAAGAGTTTCGGGAAGTTATTTGGTTGGTGGATCGGTCCACCAACCGCAATTTAATGCGTCTGAACGGATCACCGTTCGATCTGATAGCGCCCAGACCGATCAGGCTATCGCCTGATCGGACTGACCAGTGCCTGATCGGTCGGGTGACCGATCAGGAGAGATCCTGATCGGTCGGCAGATCGATCAGGACACGATCAGTAGGCTTGGAGAGAAATCTCTGAGCTCCCTGATCGGTCTGTGGACCGATCACCAATAGGGTGCCAGATCGGTCTGGGGACCGATCCAGGCTAGCTCAGAACACTTGATTAAAATTCCCGAAAGGCATTGCTTGTCTCGCTGATCGGTCCAGGGACCGAACACCACTGGAAGAAGCCAGATCGGTCCAGAGACCGATCAGCCCTATGCCTGATCGGTCCGGTGACCGATCAGGGTTCCTGATACTCACTGATACGATCTGAAATATTCAGTTTCAGATTTTCTGAAACTTTCCAACGAGATCTGATGAAGTTTATCGTACTCGGACATGATCTCATGACTAGAATTGATCCCTTAAGAAGAATCAAAGGTCCTTATAGGTTCAACAATCACTTTGATCCATACAAATGGAATCAAACTCAAACAACAATCATTCAAACAATTTCAACTAAGTTTGAGTCAAACCCAGTGTTCCAATCAAGTTTCCTTGATTGGAATGTCCAAGTATGATCATGGAGCCAAATACACATATGCTATGCATTGGTTTTCCCCATACTTGGTCACCGAAGTGATTATTATCTCGTCAACTTAATTTCTCAAGGGATGCATTGACATTTTGAGAAATTGAGTCGATCCTAACATCTCACCCCATATCTAGCAAACAAAAACGTTTTGGTGAACCTTATAGTTTGTGTGAGATGTTCCCAAGGTTACCCAATTGTTTCCCAACAATTTGAAATAATCATGAAGGGTTTTAATGCATTTTGAAAATCATGAAGCGCGACACATTCCCAACTCCCGTCTTAGAAAACTAAATTCGTTTCGGGAAGTGGTTTAGTGAAAATGTCAGCTAGGTTTGACTTGGACTCCACATGAGAGAGTACAATGTCTCCTCTAGCTACATGATCCCTAATGAAGTGGTGTCTTACTTCAATATGTTTGGTCCTAGAATGATGGACTGGATTCTTGGTCAAGTTAATTGTGCTTATGTTATCACACAACACTTGCACACCCTTGTAACTCAATCCATAGTCCTCTAAAGTATGTAACATCCACAACAATTGTGATACACTCTCTCCCATGGCGATATATTCTGCCTCGGTCGTGGAGAGAGCAACACAATGTTGCTTCCGACTCGACCAACTTACTAAGGACGACCCTAAGAATTGGCAACCCCCACTCGTGCTTTTCCGGTCCAACTTACATCCAGCGTAGTCGGAATCCGTATAGCCCATCAAATCAAAAGATTCGGTACGGGGATACCAAAGACCTACACCAATTGTGCCCTTGAGATATCTCAAAATTCGCTTAACAGCAATTAAATGAGATTCCTTGGCACAGACTTGATACCTAGCGCACATACCCACAGCAAATAAGATATCCGGTCGACTAGCTGTGAGGTATAGCAAACTACCTATCATGCTTCGATATTGAGTTAGATCAACAGGTTTACCACTCTCATCATTATCTAATCTTGTGTTTGTAGCCATGGGAGTGGTTACCTCTTTTGAATCACTCATGTTGAATTTTCGAAGCATTTCTTGTGTATACTTTGATTGGTGCACATGGATACCATCGCGAGTTTGCTTGATTTCAAGTCCAAGGAAGAAAGTCAACTCTCCCACTAGACTCATTTCAAACTCACTCTCCATGTGTCCAATGAACTCATTTAAATAGCCCTTATTATTTGAGCCACAAATTATGTCATCGACATATACTTGGGCTACAAAAATGTTGTCACTATCCCTTCGTAGAAATAGTGTAGGGTCTATTTGGCCTCTAACAAAGCCTTTCTCAATCAAGAATGTCGACAACCGCTCATACCAAGCTCGGGGTGCTTGTTTAAGGCCATAAAGTGCCTTTTTGAGTTTGAACACGTGGTTTGGAAATTCGGTACTCTCAAACCCCGGAGGTTGTTCGACATAGACCTCTTCTTTAATCAAACCATTTAGGAAGGCCGATTTGACATCCATTTGATATAATTTGAAGCCACGATGTGCTGCAAATGCAAGCATCAATCGGATGGACTCTAATCGTGCCACGGGAGCATAAGTCTCATCATAATCAAGGCCTTCAACTTGACTATAGCCCTTGGCTACCAAGCGTGCCTTGTTTCTAATGATTTCTCCCTTATGATTTAATTTGTTTTTGAAGACCCATTTGGTTCCAATAATGGTGATCTTCTTGGGTCTAGGGACTAAGTCCCAAACTTGACTCCTCTCAAATTGACCTAGTTCATCTTGCATTGCTATGATCCAATCGGGATCACTTAATGCTTCATCAATTCTCCTAGGTTCAATTTCAGAAATTAGGGCAACTTCATTAGCCTCATTCCGGAAGAATGATCTAGTCCTAACCCCATGATGGATGTCTCCAACAATTTGGCCTTGGGGATGACTAGAGGCTAATCTAGTTTGCCTAGGAGTTGGTGGTGCTTCTTGTACGGGTTCACTAGACACAAGTTCAGCCTCAGGATCCGGCTGATCAATGGGTTGTCTAGGTTCACCGTCATCAGACTCATCACCATCAACACCACTTGGAGTTTCTTTCAAACTTAGTCTCCTAGTTCGAGTTGAACTCCTTCTATATTTTCTGATTGGTCAGTTGATTTTGGAATTTCTTCAAAGACCACATCAGAAGACTCTTCAACTAATCTAGATTTCTTGTTGTAGACTCGGTAGGCTTTGCTAACGAGAGAATACCCGACTAGTATCCCTTCATCAGCCTTTGCCGTGAACTTTCCAAGGTGGTCCTTGGTGTTTAGAATGAACACCTTACAACCAAACACCCTAAGGTGTTTAACCGTAGGTGGTTTTCCAAACCAAAGCTCATGGGGAGTCTTTCCTAAAAACCTATGGATGAGGACTCGATTTTGCACATAGCAAGCTGTATTTACAGCTTCAGCCCATAAGTAACTCGGGAGTGAGTACTCATTAAGCATGCTTCGTGCAGCCTCTTGAAGAACACGGTTCTTCCTCTCTACAACACCATTTTGTTGTGGTGTTCTAGGAGTAGAGAACTCATGCTTATAACCTCTATCTTGACAAAATTCTAAGAACCTTTGGTTTTGAAATTCACCTCCATGATCACTTCTAATTGTCTTAATGGTTGATGATTTTTCATTTTCTACCCTTCTACAAAAAGAAATGAAAGTATCTAAGGTTTGGTCCTTATATTTCAAAAAGTAGGTCCATGTATATCTAGTGAAATCATCAATAATCACAAAGCAATACCTACTTCCATTCAATGATATGATAGTACTACAATCAAATAGATCCATGTGAAGTAAATCTAAAGCATTGGAAGTACTTACAGTGCTTTTACCTTTATGTGCAGATTTTGTTTGCTTACCCATTTGACATGCATCACAAAGTTTATCTTTTTCATACTTGATGCTTGGTAAGCCTCGGACTAGTCCCTTGTTGGCCAACTTCCGGATGTTCTTCATGTTAACATGTGCTAGCCTCCGGTGCCAAAGGGTGGACTCTTCTTCTTTTGACATGAAACACTTAGCAAAAGCATTAGTAGCACTTTTAAATGAAACTTGATAAATATTGTCTACTCTTGCTCCTACTAGTACCGTGTCCAAGGTGTCATTTTGTCTAACTAGACATTGACTTGGTTGGAAGTCAATTGTGTAACCCGTGTCACACAATTGACTGACACTTAGGAGATTAAATTTCATCCCCTTGACTAGAAGGACATTTGAGATTCTAAGACATTCGGATATTTGAATGTCTCCTATTCCTATGACCTTAAGACTACCATTGTTACCAAATGATACATTACCTCTACTTTTCTTGTGAAGTGTGGTAAACAATGATCTATCCCCGGTCATGTGTTTGGAGCATCCACTATCAACGAACCAAGTTGATAGATGCTCCCCCTCAATCATAACCTACACAATTCGAAAAATAGAAGTTTTAGGTACCCAAACCTTGGGACCTAAAGCACCAACTAAACATGACTTAGGCACCCATGCCTTGACCATTTTCTTTTGGATTTTGGGTGTCCTAGACTGTCTCATATCAGTCCTAGACATGAGAGACACAAATGACGGTTCCTTAGGGCGATAACCAATACCGGCCCTATTGTACACCGCCCTTTGGGCATTTAGGATCATATCTAGGGTCTTAGAGCTAGTTGAGAATTTCCCAAGAATAATCTTGAGCTTCTCAACTTCACTCTTCAATGATTGGTTTTCCTCTACTAGCGATTCATTATGCAAATCATTGACTTCCTCAACCTTAGAGGACTTCAACTTTTCAATTTCAAGTTTCAATGATTTAATTTCATCTTCTAGCAGTTCAACATGTAAATCATCAATATTATCATCCTAGAAGCTTTCAATTGATCAATTTCTAATGTCAATGCCTTAACCTTATTCTTTGACTTTTTAAGCATACTAGATAAACATGCAATTGCTCTATAACACTTTTCAAGCTTGGGAGAAGTTACCTCTTCATCATCCGAAGATGATGAAGCCGCGTTTGAGGAGCTTGAAGAATCATCACTGCTCTCCTCTCCAAGAGCCATGAGTGCCACTTGCCTTGTGCTTTTCTCCTCCTTTTCTTCATCGGATGAGCTAGAGGATGACTCATCCCAAGAGGCCTTCAAGGCTTTCTTCTTCTTCTTGAATTTCTCTTCTTTTCGTTTGGATTTCTCCTCCTTCTTCTTAAGCTTTGGATATTAATTCTTGAAATGCCCTTTCCTACCACACTCAAAGCAAGATGCATTATTCTTATCAAGTTTGGATTCACTAGTGTTACCTCTACTTTTGAAACGTCGATCCCTTCGCATCATCCTCCTCACAAAGTTGGCCATTTTGGATGAAGAGGAGCTGCTGCCATCTTCCTCGGAATTGGACTCGGATTCGGAAAAGGATGAAGATGATGAGACCTCCTTCTCCTTCTTCTTGTTGGTTCGGTCCCCTGCAACCAAGGCAATCCCCTTCTCCTTGGGGCCTTTGTTAGCCATTTCATGCAATTCCATCTCACAAAATAAATCATCTAATTTTATAATAGATAAATCCTTGGATACTGTATAGGCATCCACCATGGATCACCATAAAGCATTCCTTAGAAATGCTTTCAACACATACCTCACAAGGTCGCGGTTCTCGACCTTTTCATCAATTGAATGAAGCCCATTGAGGACTTCCTTGAACCGACCATGAAGCTCACTTACCGACTCATTCTCCTTCATGGAGAGATTTTGAAGTTGATTGAGAAACAAATCCCTCTTTGCGATTCTAGAGTCCCGGGTGCCTTCGTGAAGCTCAATGAGTTTGTTCCACAAGTCCTTCGCACTTGTGAAAGGACCAACCTTGATGAGCTGATCTTTGTTCATGCCATTGTAGAGTGACAACCGCCTTCGCGTCG
>JAGFNQ010006518.1:148277-219560 GCA_024364735.1 Boesenbergia rotunda | reverse complement strand
CCTCTCTATCCATCCAAGTTCCAACAAGTGGTATCAGAGCTAGGAGCTCTGTACAAGCGGCTTAACATCCGAGATTCAACGACAATGGCCTTGAGAGAAGGTTTTAGCACCACCCGACCTCCCTTCTTCGATGGAGCAGATTTTCAATATTGGAGATCGAAGATGGAGTACTATCTAAAGATGGACATCAACACTTGGTTCGCTGTGAAGGAGGATTTTTCCCCTCCAAAGGATGATGAAGGAAAAGAATTGGAATCTTGGTGTTGGTCGGCTGAACAAACCCGGAAAAGTGAAGCCGACTCGAAGGCGGTGGTAACTTTGCAATGTGGCATAAACAAAGACCAACTCATCAAGGTTGGTCCCTTTACGAGTGCAAAAGATTTGTGGAATAAACTCATTGAACTCCATGAGGGCACCCGAGACTCAAGAATCGCCAAGAGGGATTTGTTCCTCAACCAACTCCAAAACCTCTCCATGAAGGAGAGTGAAACGGTAAGCGAGCTTCATAGTAGATTCAAGGAAGTCCTCAATGGTCTTCATTCTATTGACGAAAAGGTCGAGAACCGCGACCTTGTAAGGTATGTGTTAAAAGCTTTCCCAAGGAATGCTTTGTGGTCATCCATGGTGGATGCCTACAAAGTTTCCAAGGACTTATCAATTGTAAAACTAGATGACTTATTTTGTGAAATGGAGCTTCATGAAATGGCTAACAAGGCCCCAAGGAGAAGGAGATTACCTTAGTTGCAGGAGAAATCACTAAGAAGAAGAAGGAGAAGGAAGTCCCTTCATCTTCATCCTCATCCGAATACGAGTCCAAATTCTGAGGAGGATGACAGTGGGTCTTCTTCCTCCGAGATGACAAATTTTGTTAGAAGGATGATGAGAAAGAGTCGACGCTTCAAGGGTAAAGGTAACCCTAGTGAAGTTAAGATTGATAAATCTAATATTACTTGCTATGAGTGTACCAAGAAAGGGAACTTCAAGAAGGATTGCCCAAAGCTCAAGAAGAAGGAGGATAAATCCAAGAAGAAGAAGAAGGCCTTGAAGGCCACATGGGATGAATCCTCCTCAAGTTCATCCGAAGAGGAGAAGGATGAGAAGAGTACACGCCATGTGGCACTCATGGCACTTGAAGATCAAGAGAGCAGTGATGAATCGAGTGACTCATCAAACACGACTTCATCATCTTCGGATGATGAAGAGGTAATCACTCCCGAACTCGATAAATGTTATAGAACAATTGCATGCTTAACCGATTTATTGAAAAGTCCAAAAATAAGGTTAAATCATTGAAAATTGAAGTTGAACAATTGAAATCCTCGAGGGATGAGGATGTTGATGATTTACATATAGAAATGCTAGAGGATGAGAACAAATTGTTGAAGAGTGAAGTTGAGAGACTCAAGAGTGTTCTTGAGAAATTCTCAACAAGCTCAAAGACTTTAGACATGATTTTGAATGCTCAAAGGGCAGTTTACAATAGGGTCGGTATTGGTTACCGACCCAAAGAACCATCATTTGTGTCCTTAATGTCTAGGACTGATGTTAGACAATTTAAGACTCCTAGGGTTCAAAGGAAAGCAGTCAAGGCATGGGTGCCTAAGTCTTGCTTAGTAGGTGCTTTAGGTCCCAAGACTTGGTTACCTAAATCTTCTATTTTTCGAATTGTGTAGGTTATGATTGAGGGGGAGCATCTATCAACTTGGTTCGTTGATAGTGGATGCTCCAAACACATGACCGGTGATAGATCCCTATTTACTACACTTCAAATAAAAAGTAGAGGTAATGTTTCATTTGGTAACAATGATAGTCTTAAGGTCATAGGAATAGGAGACATTCAAATATCCGAATGTCTTAGGATTAAGAATGTCCTTCTAGTCAAGGGGATGACATTTAATCTCCTAAGTGTCAGTCAATTGTGTGATGCGGGTTACACAATTGATTTCCAAACAAGTCAATGTCTAGTTAGACAACATGACGCCTTTGACACGGTACTAGTAGGCACAAGGGCAGATAACATTTATCAAGTGTCATTTAAAAGTGCTACTAATGCTTTTGTTAAGTGTTTCATGTCAAGAGAAGATGAGTCTAACCTTTGGCACCGGAGACTAGCACATGTGAACATGAAGAATATCCGGAAATTGGCCAACAAGGGACTAGTACGTGGCTTTCCAAGCATCAAGTATGAAAAGGACAAACTTTGTGATGCATGTCAAATGGGTAAGCAAACAAAATCTGCACATAAAGGTAAAAACACTGTAAGTACTTCTACCGCATTGGATTTACTTCACATGGACTTGTTTGATTGTAGTACAATCATATCCTTGAATGGTAGTAGATATTGTTTTGTTATCATTGATGATTTTACTAGATATACATGGACCTATTTTCTAAAGTATAAGGATCAAACTTTAGATGTTTTTATTTCCTTTTGTAGAAGGGTCGAAAACGAAAAATTATCAACAATTAAAACAATAAGAAGTGATCATGGAGGCGAATTCCAAAATCAAAGGTTTTTAGAGTTTTGTCAAGATAGAGGGTATAAGCATGAGTTATCCACTCCTAGAACACCACAACAAAATTGTGTTGTAGACAGGAAGAACCGAGTCTTACAAGAGCCTGCTCGAAACATGCTCAATGAGTACTCATTACCAGGGTACTTGTGGGCCGAAGCTGTAAACACAGCTTGCTACGTGCAAAATCGAGTCCTCATTCATAGATTTCTAGGAAAGACTCCCCATGAACTTTGGTTTGGAAAACCACCTACGGTTAAACATCTTAGGGTGTTTGGTTGTAAGGTGTTCATTCTAAACACCAAGGACCATCTTGGAAAGTTCACAGCAAAAGCTGATGAAGGGATACTGGTCGGGAACTCCCTAGTCAGCGAAGCTTACAGAGTTTACAACAAGAAATCTAGATTGGTTGAAGAGTCTTCTGATGTTGTTTTTGAGGAAATTCCCAAAGTAAATGATCAATCAGAAGATGATGAAGGAGCTCAATTCGAACTCAGGCAACTGGGTTTGGATGAAAGTCCAAATGTTGTCGATGGTGGTGATGAGTCTGATGACGGTGAGCCTAGACAACTTATAGATCAGCCGGATCCTGAGGCTGAGCTTGTGTCAAGTGACACCATCCAAGAGGCACCACCAACACCAAGGACAACTAGGTTAGCCTCTAGTCATCCCCAAGACCAAATTGTTGGAGGCATTCATCATGGGATTAGGACTAGATCATTCTTTAGGAATGAGGCTAATGAAGTTGCCCTAATTTCCGAAATTGAACCTAGAAAAATTGACGAAACATTAAATGATCCCGATTGGATCATTGCCATGCAAGATGAACTAGGTCAATTCGAAAGAAGTCAAGTTTGGGACTTAGTCCCTAGACCGAAGAAGACCACCATTATTGAAACCAAATGGGTCTTCAAAAATAAATTGAACCATAAGGGAGAAATCATAAGAAACAAGACACGCTTAGTAGCCAAGGGCTACAGTCAAGTTGAAGGTCTTGATTATGATGAGACCTACGCTCCCGTGGCACGATTAGAGTTCATCCGATTGATGCTTGCATTTACAGCACATTGAGGTTTCAAGCTATATCAAATGGATGTCAAATCAGCCTTTCTAAATGGTTTAATAAGAGAAGAGATCTATGTCGAACAACCTCCGGGGTTTGAGAGTACCGAATTCCCAAACCACGTGTTCAAGCTCAAGAAGGCGCTCTACGGCCTTAAACAAGCACCCTGAGTTTGGTATGAGCGGTTGTCGACGTTTCTAATTGAAAAAGGTTTTGTGAGAGGACAAATAGACCCTACATTATTTCTAAGGAGAGATAGTGATAATATATTTGTAGCCCAAGTATATGTCGATGACATAATTTGTGGCTCAAACAACAAGGGTTATTTAAATGAATTTATTGGACACACGGAGAGTGAATTTGAAATGAGTCTAGTGGGAGAGTTGACTTTCTTCCTTGGACTCGAAATCAAACAAACCTGAGATGGGATCCATGTGCACCAATCGAAGTACACTCAAGAGATGCTCCAAAAATTTAACATGAGTGATTCGAAGGAAGTTACCACTCCCATGGCTACAAACACAAAATTAGACAAGGATGAGAGTGGTAAACCTGTTGACCTAACTCAATATTAGAGCATGATTGGTAGTTTGCTATACCTCACAGCTAGTCGACCTGATATACTTTTTGCTGTGGGTATGTGCGTTAGGTATCAAGTTTGTGCCAAGGAATCTCATTTAATTGCTGTTAAAAGAATTTTGAGATACCTGAAGGGCACAATTGGAGTCGGTCTTTGGTACCCCCGTACCGAATCATTTGACCTAATTGGCTATACCGATTCCGACTATGTTGGATGCAAGTTGGATCGAAAAAGCACAAGTGGGGGTTGCCAATTTTTAGGATCATCATTAGTTAGTTGGTCAAGTCGGAAGCAACATTGTGTTGCTCTCTCCACGACCGAGGCAGAATATATCACCATGGGAGAGAGTGTATCGCAATTGTTGTGGATGATTCATACTCTTGAGGACTATGGATTAAGTTACAAGGGTGTGCAAGTGTTGTGTGATAACATAAGCACCATCAACTTAACAAAGAATCCAGTCTATCATTCTAGGCCCAAGCATATTGAAGTGCGTCACCATTTCATTAGAGATCATGTTGCTAGAGGAGACATTATACTCTCACATGTGGAGTCCAAATCAAATCTAGCGGACATTTTCACTAAACCGCTTCCTGAGAATGAATTTAGTTTCTTAAGAAGGGAATTGGGAATGTGCCGCGCTTCGTAGGATTGAAATGTATTCAAAACCCTTCATGATCAATTCAAATTGTTAAGGGAACAATTATTGGATAACTTGGGGACATCTCACACAAACTATAAGGTTCAACAAAACGTTTTTGTTTGCTAGATATGGGGTGAGATGCTAGGATCAACTTAATTTCTCAAAATGTCAATGCATCCCTTAAGAAATTAGGTTGACGAGACAATAATCACTAAGTTGACCAAGTATGGGGAAAACCAATGCATAACACATGTGTACTTGGCTCCATGATCATACTTGGACATTCCAATCAAGGAAACTTGATTGGAGACCTTATATCGATACAAACTTGTTTGAAATTGAGTGGATGTTTGTTGTTTGAGTTTGACTCCACTTGGGTGGAGCAAAGTGATTTGTCAAAACCATAAGGACATTTGATCCTTGTTCAGGGATCAATTATAGTCATGGAAACACTTCCGAGATCGACAATATTCATCAGATCTTATCAGGAATTGATAGGGAGTCTGAATCTGAAATTTCAGATCGTATCAGGAAAATTCAGGGAGCCTGATCGGTCACCGGACCAATCAGGAGTATGTCTGATCGGTCCAAGGGACCGATCCAGCTCTTTCGCGAGAGAATATCAAAATCTCACTGTGTTGGCCTGAATCGGTCCACAGACCGATCTGGCCCCCTGTAGTGATCGGTCCACCGACCGATCAGGAGGCTCACGAAATATCGTGCAAACCCACTGTTCGCTCCCTGATCGATCAGGGTCTTGCCTGATCGGTCACCCGACCGATCAGGACCATGCCAGATCGATCAGGATGGCTCCTGATCGGTCTGGGTGCTCCCAGATCGAACGGTGATCCGTTCGATCACATTAAATTGCGGTTGGTGGACCGACCCACCAACCTATTAACTCCCATTTTCCCTTACTCCCAAGCCCTAGCCGACCGAAACCCCTCATCGCCGAAACCCCTCATCTTCTTCCTCTTGTGAGTGTGATTTTCTCCCCGTGCGTGGGAGCTCTTCTTCCTGCGGTTGGTGTTCTCGGCAACTCCTAGCTGCGAGCTTGTGATCTGGTTTTTCCGTGCGCACGTCCTCTGCGTCGTTCCAGTTTCTGCGAGGTTTTTCTCTCGACGTGAGACGAGTTCTTCTGAAGTCAATCGACCTCATGGCCCCTAAGTAAGTGTTTGTGTTTTGATTACTTCATCTGTCACGATTTTTGGGAGCTAACCATGTTATTTCTTATTGTGTCTTCGTTGTGTGGTGTGTGTCATTACCGTGACCTTACCATGACCCTTCACTCTACTGATTAAACCTAATCATTTCCATTCTGTATCATGATCTGATTCTTCCCTTGATCAAATCTTATCTCTTTGATTAAACTTATGTTCCTATGATCAATTTCATCTTGTGTTATAATTCCTTCTCGTGTCATCGGTTACATGATCAACCTCTATTGATTATAACCTCCCTTCATTTGATTCAACTTATTGCCATGATCTCTTTTCAAACCCTTAGGAAATCTCCTAAAGGCAAAGAGTCGGTTGAGAGCACCTCACAATCCAAAGCTCCCTCATCCTCTTCAAGATTTCAAAATGTCCATTACGCACTAGCCTTTGAATATCACACTTTCAAACTCATGCCCTGTCGAACTGTGGACAGAGCATTCATTTACGAACATTGTCCGTCGGTATGACGAATCATTGAGTTTTATGGACTTCAGTCCATTCTCTTTCTCGAGCGGTCGATCAACTTTGATCTAGTTTCCGAATTCTATAACAACATGATCAGTGGAGCGGGTTCGGGGTATAGGACCCGAGATGCCGGTATCAACCTCACTTTTGATCTATCAGCTCTCACTGCCTTCCTTGATTGTCGATGTTCGGATAATGATTTTCCGCTCTACCCTTTTCTTCCGGATCCTCTTCCGGTTCCCTTCAATGGAGTCACTCCTGACTTTATCTACGAGTACTTTTTCGGCCATTGATGTGTGCAACTCATGTATAGTTTTGGGCATAAAACACATATGCATTTCATCTCGTTTTATCTTATTAGAGGCATATTTGATAGTTTTTACTTGGTTTTACATATTTGGGCGAGGATACTGCTTTGTGTTGGATTTTGATGACAGGATGCACAAAACCAGCCAGACCACCCAGCGCGTGAGACACGCCCGTGCCATGGCTTACCACGGTCGTGGCGTTTCATGAAGACTTCGTGCAGAATCTAGAGACCAACACGCTCAAGGCGTGTTGGTTAAGCACGGCCGTGGCGCGTGAAGACACGCCCGTGCCAGTTAAGCACGGGCGTGGCGATGCTATTGAAGAACGACACCAGGGAGAAAAGGAGAACACGTTCGGGCCGTGTTGATCAACACGGCTGTGGCGCTGAGGCTCTATAAAAGGGGAGAAGACCTAAGACACAAGGGGGGCGGCGGAAATCAGGGTTGGAAGAGGGGCATCAATCGAGACTTGGAGAGGAAGACACCATCAAGGAGGATTAGTAATGTCTATTTCCTATCTTATTGTCGAATTCTCCGGTGTTATGGAGTAGTCGTGTAAATCTTAGGAAGAGGGAGTAGCCCCTAACTATTTTCATGATTTGTTATTAACTCTGTTTTTCGATTATGCATATTCTTATTGGTTGTTTCAATTGTTGAATGATGCTTTGATTGGTTTCTACGAAAATGGTAATTGTCTAGATAGGCTTTGCAGGATTCATGTGACAGGATCCAAAGCAGGTAAGAGTCATCTACATACGTATGCCATAAGACTAGAGATAGATTAAAGTAGATACATTGGCGTGATCTTCAAAAGAGGCCGTCAATAAATTAGGAATCAACTTACGAATCTGGTGGACGTTTAGATAAGTCTGCGGGAATCTAGTGACAGGATTTCAAAGCATGAAAAGATCGTCTGTTTCGGAAACCTTGATAGAGAAAGTTGCATTCAAATAAAAGAAGCCAACCTGGGTATAAGTAGTCGTCAACGGAGAACTATCGTGATAATAGTTAGAGTGGTGAAACCGTAATCCTAAGATTGTCTTTTATCTCTCAATACTTTCGCCGATTTTCGACCGCTTGAATTGTTTGATTTAGAGTAAATTTATCATTAGATCATTCATCTGGATAATTAAAACTCGTAAATTTCTAGTACTTGTCCCAGTCCCTGTGGGATCGATATTTTATTACTTGACGATAAACCGTGCACTTGCGGAAACAAGCAATTAGCCATCCCAGGCCAGGGGGTCCCAGTGAGTCCGCCGGTGTTTTTCCTACATTTGCCGCTCTCCGGCTTTCCCCCGTTGATTATGTCTTGTTTAAGATTATCACTAACTGTCTCATCCCTACTACTTCGAAGCACTTAGATGAAATTCACTTATTCCATTGCTTGATGTTCTACGGGATGCATCAGCAGTTAGACTTTGATATAGTGACTACCATCTATTTCTCCATCATCACTTACAGCCAGATCAACTGTCAGACAGTTTTCATGCCTTTTGGCCATATCATTACCGCGTGGCTGCAGTCGGTTGGTATCGACGTCTCACAGGGTAGGATCGTGCCGATGGTTCGGCATGACTGCCGACTTGACGGACGCACATTGGCTCAGTCTGGTATCGTTGTCGGACCACAGGGACTGAGGTGGAAGGATAGGAGAGGTGTAGGGGAGTTACCGAGAGCAGCCCATGATCAGATGCATCAGGTGCCGCTCGCAGCTGGTGAGGATTACTATGAGCCGGATCCAGATCTCAGCTGGCAGGTTGCGGAGCTGGAGCAGACCATGCAGCGTGAGCTTCATATCTCAGAGCTCTGGCGACAGGAGGTCCACTCTACATTTCAATCCTTTGACCGCAGGATACACACGTTAGAGTCCAACGTTTCTAGGATTCGTGCCCGGCAGGAGACATGGCATGAGGAGTGGCATAGTTGGGCAGCTGGTTATCCGTACCAGCCTTCATCCTCTGGAGCGGCGCCTTCCAATAGCACTGCACCAGGGAGCGTTATATATATTGATGATACATCTGATGATGACCCTGCTACGGATTGATTTGATCTTGGTTTCATGGTTTGTGATGACAGTTTTGACTTGATGACGAAATGTCTATGCTTTGACTATCATGACTATATTTTTGATGCTGTGTTATGCATCTGACTCTATGACTGATTTCCTTGTATGCATTGGCATATTATGCTTATTGCTAGATATCTTCATGTATGCATTGCTATATTATGCTATTGCTATGCTTTATTCTTACTCCATGTTCATATGATACATATGATTGGTTTGTCATGCCTTTTATTTGTCATATGTTATTCATATTCCTTCAAATTTTTCATACTCTTTGTTAATTTGGGATAACCCCTAGGATTGAGGGGGAGGTTTTATTTTTAAACTTAACGACCTCTCTAGACCCTTTTCGGTGTTTGACAAAGGGGGAGAGTGTGGTTAGTTAAGTTTGAGATAATTATGATTAGGGGGAGGATCCCGATTCCCCTATGAGTGTGAGATTTGCAATTATTAATTTCAAATCCCTAAACTTAAAATCGGGTTGTCAAACAATAAAAAGGGGGACATTGTTGATGTAGTCTAACCCTGATTGTTGTTTTGGTGTTGACACCGATTTTAGTTTAGGTTGATGAGATGATTATGATTAAGTTCTGGTCGTGGACTAGGAATACCTAATGGGACTAGGTTTGATGAAAGCCTGGCATGGAGGGTCAGGTCCTAGCTTGGAGGGCTAGGTGGATGAAATCCTAACTTGGAGGGTTAGGTGTGGATAAAATCCTAGCTTGGTGGGTTAGGTGTGGAAAAGTCCTAGCATGGAGGACTAGGTGGATTAAATCTTAACTTGGAGGGTTAGGTGTGGAAAGTCCTAGCTTGGAGGGCTAGGTGGATAAAATCCTAACTTGGAGGGTTAGGTGTGGAAAAGTCCTAGCTTGGAGGGCTAGGTGTGGAAATTCCTAACTCGGAGGGTTTGGTGATTGGAAATCCCGGTGAGTGAAGCCGGGTCCTGGTGAGTGAAGCCAGGTTGACTGAAGTCCTGGTGAGTGAAGCTGGGCACGGAGTCTTGGTCCGAGGGACTGAGCACTAGTCAGGGGAGGCTGGGAGCCAGTTCTCTTGACTTAGAGTGGGCTTGGCCTAGCCTGGATCGGTCTGGTGACCGATCAGGGAAGTTGGCACGGAGTTCCCTCGTGGATCGGTCTGGTGACCGATCCAGCGATGTCTGATCGGTCTGGTGACCGATCAGGGAACATACGGTGACTTTGGCAAACCTACTGATCGGTCTGGTGACCGATCAGGGAGCATACAGTGAGTTTGGAAAACTTTCTGTGTGGCTCCTGATCGGTCTGGTGACCGATCAGGGTTACTATTCAGATCGTTATGGTGAATGATCAAATGTCGCGAGTTCCTCACTATGACCGATCAGGATGGAGCCTGATCGCTCTGAGCATGTCCTGATCGGTCTGGTGACCGATCAGGAGGTTTGGACTGCGAAGCTGGGAAATCACCCTGCAAAGGGGTGGATCAGTCTGGTGACCGATCCACGACTTGGGATCGGTCTGGTGATCGGTCCCGTAGAAGTCGCGATTTTTGATTACGCGTTGGGGACGGATCAGGATAGATCCTGATCGGTCTGAACCCAGCCTGATCGGTCTGTTGACCGATCAGGAGTCACTCTGATCGGTCCGGTGACCGATCAGTAGCTGGCAGCTTTAATTCAAAAACGCTGTCAGAGCTCTGATTGCGTCTGTTTCTTTGCTGATTTGCTACTGATCTCTGCTCCTAACATCTGATTGTTGATACTCCATTGATTTGCTGAGCTAATGAGCTGCTAAGTGTGCAGGTTACTCAGGTTTACTTCAAGGGAGTCAAACTGAGGCTTTTGCTATGACAGATTGGGCAGTTTTCCATCTCAGGTTGCAACGGACGCTGGCGACGACTGGCAGCTGACTGGGGCTCGACTGGGGCTCGGCTGAGGAGAGCTCAGGGAGTCCAGGAGAGGTCAGGGTAGCTGGGTTGTCTCAGATGAGCAGCTGGGGGCTGCAGAGGAGCGTCTATGGCAGTGCAGGTTAAGAGATGAGATGAGAAGTGGTGAAGCAGCAGTTCTCCACGATCGAAAGCTTGGCCCCATCACTTGTGTGATTACTCTGATCTGTTGATCCATTGTTTGTAAAGCAACCTGCTGTTACTTGAGCACTTGGGAAGAAGAAACAAGAAGCTTGGTGAGTCCATCAGCAAGAAGACACGAAGAAGGGAGTTCTTGCGTGAGATCTGTGCTGAGTGGAGCTCGGTGAGAAGTTTGCTTGTGTTCTTGAGGTTCTAAGTGCTCAGTAAGATTTCTTCTTGTGTTTCCTGTACTTAATACTTCATTCATCTTGAAACGCTGTGGAGAGATTACTCCACCGAGAAGGAGGTTGCTTTCTATCCGGATTTTCCGGGGCTTGATTTGCCGACGATCAAGGGATCGCCCACCTTAAGGGCACGCCAAGGAGTAGGGACAAGTTATCTCCGAACTTTGTACATCCTCTTTGTTAGCGTTTTTATTTGTCTTTCATTTCTGCACTTTGTTTTTACTGTATGGCTTCCGCTGTGCTACTAACCCTAAGTGCAGAAGTTCATAAAAGTGAAAGGTTTTTTATGTCTGGCTACATTCACCCCCCCTCTCTAGCCATCTAAGTTCCAACATAACTATCAGCCATACTTTGGTTGACCTCACTCGTGTGAATCAAGATTTAGAGAAACGAGTGAGGGAGTTGGAAGCAGCTCAGGCCTAACCAGACGAAGCTTTGGAGGAGGCTCATGCGGAACTTGCGAAGTTGCAGGTGGAGACTGCAACTTAAATGGCGTTATTGCAACAAGCTGAGAGAGTTCTTGAAGAGGAGAAGAAAAGAAGTTGCCTCCTAAGCAACTGCCATGGAGAAGCTTCAAGCTAATTTACAAATATCCGAGGCCAAACTCAAATCAGAAAGTAAGAGGAGATAGTAGTCACTAGCTGATTTAGACAAGAAAACCATGGGGCAAAAGCACTCTTCGACTAACTGAAAAAAGGGCCAAAACCTATGAATCAGAGATAGCGAAAAAAGTGGATGAGCTGGTGACTAAGAAAGTGATGATCCAAGGGAAACATAAGGAAATAGAAACCCAAAATCTCAAGCTAGAAACTCTGAACACCAAGCTGGCTAGCAATAGGGTCGAGGAAGCCAAGCACTGTGAAGCTAAGAGAGTAGAATACTTTCGATTGGCAGAATTCTATGGGCTCCTAGGTGATAGGTGATCAAGATGTTCTCTTATGGTGCTGATAGAGCCATAAAGCAACTTCGCAAAGCAAGACATTTGACGACCGAGCTTCTGGAAGACTTCATAAGTATTAAGCAAATTTACGACGACATACTAGAAGATGTCTTCCTTGACTTTGTTTAATCCATTTTTTTTTGTGAGTCTCACTTTTGTACCCCCTATGTTTTGTATGGTCTTTGGGGTTTTAATAAAATCTATTTTTGTACTCTATTTTCTTAACCTCACTTTAAACCGTAAATATCAAATTATAACCCCGTTGTGGATTGGTCATTTAGGAAGACTTCATAAGTCGTTGCACTCATTGTGTTAAGTAAACGAGTATAATAGTTGAAGTCTCATCTTTCAAATAATTGTGCTGGATAAAGTTCAATCAAGGTGGCAACACCCACACACTAACAATCAGTTCATCCCGTGGGGACTGGATAAAGTTCAATCAAGCGAACAACTATTGAGTGTCGAGTGGGCGGTTGTTAATTATTGCCGAGCAGGAGGCTATTGAATTAGTGTCAAGCGGGTCGTGGTTGAATTAATGCCAAGTGGTTGTCGTTGAATTAATGCTAAGCCAGTGATCGCTGAATTGGTATCGAGTGAACAGTGGGAGGAGTTGGCCGGTGGAGGATGGGGAGGGGAAGAGGAGGGGATGTGGCACAACATTGCTCCTCTAATCCCCCTCTTCTCTCCCCGATCATTGTCAACTCCCCGTCGGCGTCCCCTCGAGAGCATATTTGGCCTCTTCTGGGCTCTCCTTAACCATCGTCGCATCTCCGATCGCTTCTTCCCTTTCTGCCACAAACTATCTTGTTCTGGAAGGAATCAACGTCGACTGCCAGTCACCAGGGTTCAGCCCACATGGATGCTGACGTTATGGGAGGAACTCCACGCCCTACGAGATCAACACGAGCGTTATGGGAACACGCCGGAGGTTGTCCGGCGGAGCTCACTCCGACGCTCAAGTCAGTGTCTCGATGGAGAGGAAAAGTATAAGGCAGAAAGATGTATAAGTAGCAGAGAGTGCATAACCCCCTTACCGAAGGGGTTGGACTACCTTTTATACCTGCGGCGACTGCCTGGGTGCGTCCCATGATCTATGCCACGTCCCCCCCTTTGTCGGTTACAGGATAGTCTTTGAAACTGTCCATGCTGTCATTAAGTGTGACCTGTTGTGATATTTAAGGGTCATGATGACTCCGCGATAATGGGGTTGCTTATCCATAGATCCGAGAAAAAAGGGGGTCGTTACTTGGGGTCGAATGCTGCTTGGGCTCCACTTCCCTGAGGTGATCTCAAGGTCTTCTGGCCTGGGAGGTCGCGGGCGCTCCGCTTCCCAGAGGCAGTCTTAGGCCCCGACTTCCCGGGGTGATCCCGGGATTTTCTGATCTGATTTTCAGGGCGTGTTTACCGTGGGAGGCCCTGGAGGCTCCTCTTCTCGAGAGGATCCCAGAAGCTCTGAAAGGGAGTCACTCAGACTCTCCACATCTTACCACCCAGCTTCTTCAGCCCACGTGTCCTACCAAGGGCTACTCAACCTTATCACAAGTCCCTCCCTTCAAGTCTGATCGAAGGAAGTATTGCTGATTGATCGACTAGTGTGGCGACGAAGAAGCTGTGTTCTAGTGGGTCCTTGCACCCGTTGCTGCTTCTTTGATAGTTATACAGGGTCCTAGGATTGTAGAATTTGCCCCGGGTCCCAAGGAAATCCCTTTTTGGGTTTGTCCTTCCCAAAAGGTTTCTATGGCTTTCGAGGTACCGCAATGATACTTGTCCATCCGTTATAAAGGCGTATGGTGCTCTTTGATGGCGACAAGGTCCTTTCGCGAATGCCCCATCGCCATGTGCTTCAACGACTCTCTTCATGACCTCTTACTGACGTGTGTCGCTGTAGCTGGCTCACATCAGACGACTGTTCTCTGGTGCTGCCCGATGTGGTGGTTTCTTGCTTTCCACGTGTCTTGCCCCTATTGCCTTCATGCAGGTGGCTTCCTCCGTATAAGAAGTGGGGACGAAGATGTTCAGCCGACTTCTGGCTCCGTGGTTGGGTGCACCTCGTCTTCCTCTTCTTCTCTAAGGACTCCTTTTAACGTAAGTCATTTGCCTCCTTCTCGTCTTTTCCTTAGGGACCATGGAAGGTTATCGGGCGGAGTGGTACGAGTCCGCCTCTTCGAGGGTAAGGCCGGAGGCTCTGCAGGCGGCCACTGATGCCTATGGCATCTCGGTCGAGATGGTGGTGGTTATCCCTAAGGTAGACCAGACGCCAATGGAGCCTCCCGCAAGCTTTTCTACCTTCTTCTTGGGGCAAGTAGATTCAGGGCTCCGCTTCCCTATTCCCCCCTTTCTTCATGAATATAGCCTCCTATTTCGATATCCCCCTTCACCAGATGGCTCCCAATGCCTTTGCTCAGGTGGGGTGACATATATTATCTTCAAGCTCTTCGACCTCCCCCTGACTCCTCGTCTCTTTCATTCTTTCTTCGTTTCGATCGGCTCTCGAGGGGTCTTTAGCTTTTCGGCGCGTCCGGACCATAGGTTCTTAGGAGGGTTCCCTTCCTCACACAAAGGGTGGAAGGAGAAGTTTTTCTTCATTCAACTGCCCCCCTTCAGCCCTCTTCGTTGGACAAAGGCTCTATCGACTCCTCCCTCTCTAGGGGAGTTTCTCCAGAGTCCTGCGTACTAGCGCTCTAGGAACGTACTCTCTGACATGGAGTTCAATGGCCCTGGACTGGTGCAGAGTGAGGAGCTCATGTACCCGGCGGGCCTTAGCCCCAAAGTGACTCGGATCAACCCCAACCTCGGTATGTTCGTCTTTTTCATCAATATCCGTTAGTTCTAATTGATGTTTCCTTGTCTGACTATTGCAGAGAAAGTCAAGTTCTCCAGGGTGATGGACCAACTTATCAAGTTGGAGGAGGCCAACTAGGAGGCGCTGACTCCTCCCCCAGCCACTCCTGATGCACCCCCTATGTCTGCCGAGTCCTCAGAGGGGACCGCTGAATCGTCCCGCGGGTCTTCTTCGCCCGGAAGGGCAAAGGCTACTGTCGTGCCTTCGCCCGTGGCGAGCCAAGGGCCTTCCGGTCCGTCGGTTGATCCTTAGGCAGATCCTCCTTTAGGGGGTGACTCTCCCCCGGCTGCTGTACATCCAGAGAGGGCCAGCGAGGGGTCCTCATCCCCTACCACCCCCTCAACAGTACAATTCGCTGGTCGGCAAAAGAGGCGGATTCCGTAAGGCTCGAGCCCCAGATGGAAAAGGATGTGCTCCGGTGGCCCTAGCCTCCTTTCCTCTATCCCTTTGGAGGTTGTTTTTCCCTCCGCAGGTGGGGAATCCATTCCCCTATCTTCCCCCATTCTGCTGGCTGCTATTCTGGAGGCAGGCGTCCCGGCCCCCAGCTCTCCTTCAATTGACCCTGCCGAGACTTCAAAGGGTAAGAAGGTATTGCGCACCCAATACAGGATTCCACTCGACCGCATTCAAAAGAGGTTGGACGCAGCATTGGAGGCTTCCATGCACTCTTTCCCTCCAGTGCAGCTGAGGGAGGTTCCTACTGAGGGGCCCTTGTCCGAGGGGACTTCCAGCTCTGAGGAGGGTGATTCGGGCCCCTCTACACTGCCCTTGGAGCTCCTATTGTCCAGCTACTTCCTCCGCGCAGGGGCTTGTTGCCTTCTAGGAGCCGGGCTGACATCTCAAGGTCCCAAGGAGGAGTAGTCGTACAAGTCTCTGTGGGACCTCTAACCACTCTCCGCAAGACCCTACTGAAGGTGCATGTTACTGTTACATAGGATGTTCTCTGGTATGTTCTATAATTCCTTAGTGCAATGACAGGTGACTAAAGACTACCTGACTGCCGGCCGTGGCTTGTACGCTTGGCCCCAAATTGAAACCATGATCCGCCAGGCCCTGAGAGTAGAGGCTGCAACCAACCACGAGCACCGGGTAGGACTTATGTAGGCGGGGGTCAGCCGGGCTCTACGGGCAAAGGTGGAGCATCAGCTGAATGCCCTGATGCCTAAGGAGTCCGCCCCACATAGTTTCTGGCACCGACAACGGTTGGCCTCCGAGCGGGCGGTGACCCTTACCAATGACCTGCTCCAGGTGACATAGGAGCGGGGTCAGCTTCAGATGAGAGAGAGAAAGTTGTTGGGTGATATTAGACTTATGGAGGCCTCGACTGAGAGGTTGAACGCACGCATTCAGAACCAAGCACAGCAGCTCAGCCAGAAGGAGTCCGACCTCATTATGGCGATTGATCGCTTGTCTATCTTCGAGGATGACCTAGCCCAGGCTCGATCGGAGGTATGGGCCGCGTCAGACAGGCTCAGGGAGGCCCTGGCAGAGCAAGATAGAATGTCTGTCGAGACGGGACAGCTGAAGTGCACCAAGGAGGCTGCTCAGGCCGAGTTGTGAGACCTTCGGGCGGCTAAGGCTTCTAGCACCAGAGAGGCTGAGGCAGACTTCAAGGCCAAGTTCCTAGAGTCGGATGAATTTGGCGATATCCTTGCTGGCTAGGTAATAAAGCGCTTGAAGCAAGGCTTCCACGGGGTCATCGATCAGTTGAAGAAGGACCAACTTCTGCCTCCAGATGCGGATCCGAGTTTATGAGTGTCGGCCGAGTTTGGGAGGAGCTTTCTCCTGAGGATCAAGAGTTGTAGGATTATGTGTTTACCAGGGAGCTTGGCCCTGCTATACCCATTTTGATTAAAATGATATCATTTCTTTACCTTACTGCCTCGTGCATGCTTTTGCGTTTGACTCCCTGTGTCATTTGTCTTCGCCTCAAGGGCTCAGAGAGTAGAGAGATCGGGATTTTTCAGGTTTAATCCTGGGTACGGATCTCCCAAGATAACCCCGCAAGCCCAAGTATCAGGCCTGCATTTATTCCCCTGTGGGGCCCCCGTTGGTCCTTCTCTTTTAGAGAGTGTGGGTGGACTCCGAACCGTCGTCTCCGCATCCCAAGCGATCTCTTGAATTGACCCATAAAGAGTTGTAGGTTCCCAGGTGCGGCGGAGGCATACCAATCGACGCGACGCTTCAGGGTTGGCGGTCCGTTGTTGTTCCCGCGCCATGCTTGCATTAAATGCGAAGAGAGGCGGTGGTCGCTATAAAGAGGGGAAGAAGGGTGAACCGTCCTTCCCTATTCATTTCGCTTTCTTTCTCTTGATACACTTCTTGTGGCGAGATGTCAGTGCCCTTTTCTTCGCCCCTTTTTTATGGCCGGAGTTGTCAACACCGTCGGGGAGGATAGAGGAGACGTAGTAGTGTTTCTTGCCGACGGGCCTAGAAGAGGTGGAACCACATGTTTCACACTGTTTGCCAAGGAGCATAGCGGAGATAATGCCCGAGATCTCGCTGAAGATCCTGGCAGAGATGGGACCCCAGGTTTGACCGAGGAGTCCAGAAGGGATATCATGTGTTCCGCTAGGAAGCATGGTGGAGATGACATCTCCTGATGGTTCATCTTCTGCCCCTCCCTGGGCGGCTCGTCCCCTGTCTGCCTCAAATGTCATCCCCTTCCGAACTGCTCATTTCCTCGAGTTTTGGGCATCGGATGACGTTTGCCGGGGATGGTGCAGTGCCTTTGCCCGGAGAAGAGTTGTGGCTGCTGCTCCCCCTCCTCTTTCTTTTGAATGTGGTCGGATGCATCTTTAGGGGAAGAGATAGTCGGGGTCTTCAAACGGAATTGTTACACCCCTGTGTTCCCCCAATTGTTCTTATTTGTTAATGATTACGTGGATGAAGGACCGAGAGGTCTCCACTACGGCCGAAGATTTAAGGATTTCGACCATAACGCGCGTGGATCCCTGCTCACTGACTATTGGAAGACGGTTTCGAGCCAAGTGACTCTGCGGGAATGATGAAGTGATGGAGAAAAGCCTGAGTAGAGGAGTGATTTCCTTTACTGGATCTTCTGATTGTATCTTAGTATTTCTCTGAGATGTTGGTATCAATGTATTTCCCATATAAATGAAAGAAAATATTTATTACCTTTGATGTGCCTAAGCTTGTATTGTATTAATATTCTGGTGTCTCGGTTGTTCCCCTTTTGTCGGGTAGATCATGTTAATCGTTACTTCCATAGTGCAACGTGTCCCGGGCATCCGCAGTGCCCCGAGGCCTCGACTACTTGGTCGGGTGCCTGTACAGTCCCGACTAAGCCTAAGTACTCTGGGCAACCGCAGCACCGCAAGGTATTAAGGTTTTTGAGTCTTGGTTGGGAGTCCGTAGTCACTAGACCAAGCCTAAGTACCCCGGGCACCCGCAGCACCGCGAGATATTAGAGTTTTTGAGTCTTGGTTGGAAGTTCGTAGCCCCCGGACCAAGCCTAAGTACCTTGGGCATCTGCAGCACCGCGAGGAATTAGGGTCTTTGATTCTTGGTTGGGAGTTCGTAGCCCCTAGACCAAGCTTAAGTACCCCGGGCATCCGCAGCACTGCGAGGCATTAGAGTTTTTATTCTTGGTGGGGCGCCCGTAGCACCCAGACCAAGCCTAAGTACCTCGGACATCAACAGCACCGCGAGGTATTAGGGTTTTTAATTCTTGGTTGGGAGTCCGTAGCCCCCAGACCAAGCCTAAATACCTAGGGCATCCGCAGCACCGCGAGACATTAGGATTTTTGATTCTAGGTTGAGAGTCGATTGCCCTCAGACCAAGCACTCTAGTGATTAATTATACATTTCATGTTCGAATTTTAGTTACGGTGTATTGCAAAACATTTTCTTCGATAGAATAATAAACCTAAGAATGTTGGCAGCTCCGCGAATACTTTTTGGTGAAAAATTTGTATGAGTTGACTTGTGTCTATCAATTCCTATCCGCAAATTACTAGTTTTAGTTTACATGCTCTGTGTCTATTGCCACTCGATCGTATTAATTAATTGGTTAGATCCTGACGAAGAAGATGCTGAGCTCCGGGCCGGCGTTGCCGTCGGGGTTGAGCATGTAGAACGTCTCGGAATCCTTGGACCCGATCACCCGGTCGAAGTAGGCCCGCATGTAGGTGAGCTCGCCGTCGACGGGGTCGGTCATGTCGGCGGGGAGCACGCCGGCGCCCATCGACACCGCGTGAAGCAGTTGCATCACGCCGAGGTCCAGCTCCGTGGGGTCCCTGCGCGCGGCGTTGCCCACGCTGCGACCGTTGACGTAGGCCGTCCACATGGGCTCGTCGAGGACTCGGCGGCTCTTCCCGCCGGTGGCCACCTTCTTCTCGCACTCGAGGGCGACGCGAACGAGGCCGGAGGAGCCCATGTCCTGCATGAACCGGGCGGTGGGGACGGCCACCTCGAGAAGGAGGTGCGGCACGCTGCGGGGGTTGTCCTGGAACGCCAGGGTCATGCGGGCCCTTCGGTGGCCGAACAGGGTACCGGTGGTGCGAGTGCCATGCACGCGCCCGTCGCGGTGGGCGTTGGAGCTGCTTCCCCGGCTGAGGACAGCAGTGGGGATGTGGCACCCAGGCGGGATGGCGATGATGGGTAGGGCGCGGAAGGCAGAGCGGAAGGAGAGGAGCATCTTCGTCGGCTTCGAACGATTGTGCTTCCGCTGCGTCGACGACCGAAGGAGGGTGACCGGGAAGCGATGGAGCGCGCTCGGTTCCGGAGAGTCAGGATCGGCCGCAGCCGCTTCGCCAGGAGGGGGAGGAGGGCAGGGCGGAGGGCCTGCCATGGAGCGGTCGAGCGACGGCGGCTGGCGGCAGAGAATCTTCTTAATTAACTAGTAAAAATCGAGACGACGGTTTGCCAATTCGAATAAGAATTAATTAAATTGTGAATCCCAACAAATTAAGAGAAAAGAAACGGCTGTGCATGTTTTAAGGGAGGAAGAGACTGACAGAAGGTTAATTAGAGAGTTTATGTTCCGAGTTGTTTTAAATGGAAGGGCACTAAACTTCATTCATACCAGATCCTATCGACTCCCCAAAATTAAAATGGATAAATTTTTTATAGTAACTAGTCTCATAAATGATCCCCTTTATCAGAAATAATAGGAACCTCAGACAAAATATATCTTCATGCTTACTTCTTGGGCTAAGACACTTTGACTTAATTTTTTTAATTTTTAATGGGTAAACTTTTTATAGTGACTAGCCCCACCGCCGAAACGACCCCCTTTATCAGAAACCCCATTCCGGAATTTCTGGAGGCATAGTACCACTGATTGATAAGAGCATAATTATTGTAATAATATCGAGCATATTATTGGCAATAATATCTCAGTCAATAAATATTAGTCAGCATAATTATTAAAATAATATCGAGCATATTATTGACAATAATATTTCAGTCAACAAATATTAGTCGCTAAGAGGACTCGAATCCGGAACCTCAGACGACATATGTCTCCATGCTTACCACTTGGGCTAAGACACTTTGACCAAAATTAGAGAGTTTATGCTTCGAGTTGTTTTAAATGGAAGGGCATTAAACTTTATTCATACCTGATCCTATCGCGAAGCAAGGTGGACTTCCAAGAATACGCGGTCTCCCGAAGATCATGATCTGCAGAGGCTGGCTCCGATCTGCAAGAAAAGGACCGTTAACTAATCCGCCGGGAAAAGTCCCCGGCAAGGCACTCCGACGGTCAAGTCAGTCCCTGGTGGTGGAAGAACGAAAGCAATGGAACAGTAGCAAAAGCACTATTGCGCGTACCTGGAAGAAGAGGATCGAAGAGGCTTATATAGCCGGGGGAGCTGACAGCTTCTGTCCGATCTGTTACCTTTTGTCGTTATGCGGGGACAGGGTAAGGTATAGCCAACGGTGGTAGGGTAGTGTGTCACATACCGGAATAAGGAAAAGGGCTCTGCCAACTTAGGGGCGAGCGTCGTCAGGCGCCGCTCGACCTGACATAGGAATAGGTGGTTGGGGCGCCAGAGTATGGCAGGGGGATCATGGCGTCAGCGGGATACTCGCGATTCGGGCCTGAATGATATCAGGTATGCGCCGACCCCGTACTTCTTCTGCTAGTCTTGTGTCAGGGAGTGGGTGTTCCTGTATGCTACGACAAAACCTCGAACGATTGTGCCAACTGGCGATTCGACATGAACTCGAGCCCTTCATTTGTTATTACCGAGGATAGCTGTGTTTCCCGAGTCAGGGTGTGCCTGGTCCGAAACACCCGGATTGAGTTCGAAGTGAGTCGGCTGAAGGCTCGGTACCCCTGCAGCTCGTGATCTTCGGGAGACCGCGTGCTCTTCGGAGTTCACCTTGCTTCGTGACATGATCAAATTTGGCGCTAGAAGGAGGGTGATTTACCTGATCGGAAGTGAACGATGGAAGATCCCAACCGAGTCATGATGACTGTCACACCCGAGGAGTACGAGCTCTTGATGGCTGCCCGAGCTCAGAAGACCCCTCAGAGACCTTCGCAAGTCGATAGCCAAGCACCCAGATTCCCCGAGCCGGCGGCATTTGGACATTCAGGAGGGCGGGGAAGGCCTGCCCGACCTAAGGCCGACTCTGTTCCCTTCCCTACAGCTTTCTATCGGGATCGAGACGACGAAGCCGATTCGATGTCGGCCGAGGCATCGACGTCCAACCAGATGCACGGGCCGCGTATAGACAAGGGAAAGGCCCCAACCGACCCCTCTCCATCCACGCTAATACGTAGCCCTTTCTCCTCGTGGATCTTGGAGGACCCAGTTCCCAGGCACCTCCGAATCTTTAAGATCCCCGAGTATGCTGGAGTCACTGACCCGGAAGAGCACTTAATGAAGTTTGAGAGTGCTGCTTTGCTACACCAATATCCGGAAGGCGTGAAGTGCCGAGCCTTCCTAACCACCCTCTCGGAACCAGCCCAAAGGTGGTTCGGCTGACTCCCCAATGGGTCGGTATCCAGTTTTAAGGAGTTGAGGAGAATCTTTCTCCAACACTTTGCCAGCAGCTGGAGGCATCACAAGACGAGCCTCAATTTGTTCGTGCTGAAACAGGGCACGAAGGAATCATTACGGGCCTACATCAAGAGATTCAATGGAGTGACACTGGATGTGCCAACCGCCACACCGGAAGTCCTGGTCAGTGCTTTCTCCTAGGGACTACAGGAGGGAGTTTTTTTTCCGCTCACTGATCAGGAAGCAGCCGAAGGATTGTTGGATCGAGAGAATACGATAGGGTGAATATCGTAAAAAACTTTTCGGATTCGAGGTTAAGAGAATACACAGCGGAATTGAAAACACAGCACAAGAACTCAAGCGATTTTACTTGGTTCGGAGTTGCGGTCGGCTCCTACTCCAAGGCCCACGGTCGTTGACCGTTTTCTGCGGGCAATTCTATATGTGCGCAAATGTTTACAGAAAAATATTACAGTTGTAGTACAGTAAACTAAAACTTAAACTCTTCGTTACCGACGCCCGGTGTGAATCGTGCTTCGGAGCATAGGGTCGTTGTTGGCGCTTGAATTTCGAGATGGGAGGTTTCCGGAGCAGAGCGCTTGAGTCGAAGAGCATATTGGCGTTGGAAGAATTGTGTCAGAAGCCTTGGGAGCCCCTTATATAGTGCACCTGGGGGCGCCCGGGACGCTGGGGGCGCCCGGGACGCTGGGGGCGCCCTCCACGTGTCACTCGATCCGCAAACCTCTCAGTCAGCCTTTATCCCTCCAGGATTGGGCTCGAGGTTTGACGGGTGCGCCCAGGAAGCAGGGGGCGCCCGGATTGACTTGGTCGGCTGGCTTCTCGCTGACTTGAACTCTATCTGCTTCGTTGGCTTGGACCCAGGGCGCCCGAGGCATCCGGGGCGCCCGGGAGCACGGGGGCGCCTGGCCCAGTGAGCTTCCGAAGCGTTTTCTTGCTCAACTCTTGTTTGGCTTTGACCTCGGGCGCCCGGGACCTCCCGGGCGCCTAACCCAGCTGCTGCCCCTCTCCTTTGAGGCGTTCTGAGCTGCAGAAACTCGTTCCTTCGGTCCTGCATCTAGGGTTAGTACCAAACATGATAAAGCAAGTATGTTAGTGAATTTTACAGCCGTAGCTGTCTTGGTTCTGACTTTGGGTCTCCAAAATGGAGCCCTAGGTCGAACCGATGCCTACTGTTCCCTCGATGGGGAACGCGTCCTCACCTACTCCTCTCAGGAGAATTTACTTGTTGCCAACCGGCTTCTCCGGTTAGACTTTTGCCCAGCAGTCTTTCGCCAGGTGCCGAGCAGTCCTTCGCCAGGTCTTCAGTACCAAGTAGTCCTTCGCCTGGTGCCTAGCAGTCCTTCGCCAGGTCTTCGGTACCAAGCTGTCCTTCGCCTGGTGCCTAGCAATCCTTCGCCAGGTCTTCGGTACCAAACAGTCCTTCGCCTGGTACCTAGCAGTCCTTCGCTAGGTCTTCGACTCCTAGCAGCCCTTCGCTAGGTGCCCAGCAGTCCTTCGCCAGGTCTTAGGGTTTCGTTGCCTAGCAGTCCTTCGCTAGGTGCCTAGCAGTCCTTCGCTAGGACTTCAATCTGCATACTCAAGTAACATGTTAGATAAACATAACATCTTAACTTTTGAACCCTTTGCCATTATCAAAACCCAGGTTCGACTTGGGTGCTATCTGCACCAACAATCTCCCCCTTTTTGATTTATGGCAACCCGATTCAAAAAGTTAAGTTAATCAAAACAGGTGAAATACCAGTTTAGTTTCCTCCCCCTCGAAGGAATCTCCCCCTAGGGTTTTCAAAGATTCGTGGGGATTGAAATATTTCTAAGTCTAAGATGGAATTAATTTTTCAACACTTAGAGTATTTTTCAAAAGACGTTTTAGAAAACATTTTCCAAAAGAAAATTTTGGTTGAGTACTTGGAAAATTTATACTTAGAAATTTTACACATAGAAAAATTTTTAAGTTAATAACTTAGATAATTTTCTAAACATTTTCTGAAGTTAAAAAAAAATTTCAATCTCTTTAGTACTTTAGAAGGTTTATATTTAGAAACTTTTCTATTAGAGAAGTTTGAAAATAAGTACTTAGAAAAATTCTGAACATAACTTAAGTTAGAAACACTTTTGAAAAACAGCTTGGGTCAAATACTTAGACTCAATTTTGGAATCAACTTAGATCAAGTACTTAAAAACAGTAAAAAACAGTTTTGAAGGCAACTTTGATTAAGTACTTTTTGAAGAAAGGATAAAGAATTTATTTTGAATTTTGAAAAAAAAATTTAAACCTTTTAAAAAAATTTTAAACCTTGAAAAATTTTTAAACCTTCTCTCCTTTCCAATCTCTCCCCCTTTGTCATATATCAAAAAAACAAAGTAATATAGCAAAAAAAATTAATTGCATAAGGATATAGCAAAAGAATAATGTGCTGTACTGAACCAATTCAAGATATAAACTTGGACCAAATCAATTTGAATTATCTTGCTCGGGTCCTGTCTAACCAAATTAGCTACTTACGAACTGTTATAGACAGTAGTTTTCGCTGGGGTTAGTCAAGTTAAGTGTTTTGTTCAAGTTAGATTTTCTAAGCTTGACACTTAACCTGATTACTATTGATTGGTATTTAGTGCCCCAATTACTGCAGATGCACAGACTTAAGCATCTTGAATCAAGGCAAAAACCTAAGCATCTCAACCCATTCTAGGTTATCGGTCAAAAGTACCCTAAGGTGCTTGTGAGATGCTGGCTTCTAGATCTATAGGTGCATGCAGTTCTAGGGTTAGGGCCTAGGCTAAGTCCATTTGCGAAAAAACCTAGTTTTGAAGGGGGTAGTTTTTGAAAATAAAAACTAAGTCGAAAAATTATTTAAAAAGAAATGCCAAAAAGATTTTGAAAATTAAGTAAAGCAGTTTTAAAATTATTTTAAAAACTGATTTTCAAATCAAATAAAGCAGTTTTAAAAAAAAGCAGAAGTAGAGTAATCCTATTCTACCAAGCATAATCCTAACTGCCTTCTTAGTGAGCTGAACTCAGACTCAGGTAGGGGTTCGGTGAATATGTCAGCTAAGTTAGATTTAGAGTCCACATGCTTAAGGACTATCTCACCCCTGGCTACATGATCTCTTACAAAGTGGTGTTTAACTTCTATGTGTTTAGTTCTGGAATGTTGGATTGTGTTCTTAGTTAGATTGATTGAGCTTATATTGTCAATGTAGACTTGAGTTTGAGTGTAGTTAAGCTGGAAGTCCTTAAGAGTGTGCATCATCCATAAGAGTTGTGCTACACACTCTCCTAAGGCTACATACTCAGCTTCAGTTGTGGATAGAGCTACACAGTGTTGTTTTCTGCTGCACCAACTTACTAGACTATTTCCAAATAGTTGACAGCTTCCACTTGTGCTCTTTCTATCTAATTTACAACCAGCATAGTCAGAATCAGAGTATCCTAACAAGTCAAAGGTTGAGGTCCTAGGATACCAAATCCTTACATTTAGGGTGCCCTTAACATATCTTAGTATTCTTTTTAGGGCTGCTAAGTGTGTTTTCTTAGCACAGGTTTGGTATCTAGCACACATTCCTACGGCAAAGAGTATATCAGGTCTGTTGGCTGTAAGGTACAGTAGACTTCCAATCATACTCCTATAAAGTTTAAGGTTTACTGATTTACCATCAGGGTCACTATCTATTTTTACATTTGTGGCCATGAGGGTACTTATGCTTTTAGAGTTATCCATTTTAAATTTCTTTATTAACTCCTTAGCATATTTGGATTGATGGACATAGTTTCCATCCCTAGTTTGCTTAATTGGTAACCCTAGAAAGAAGTTGAGCTCACCAACTAAGCTCATTTCAAATTCATTTTCCATTATTTTAACAAATTCTTTTAGGAAGTTTGAGTTGGTGGACCCAAAGATTATGTCATCGACGTAGATTTGGGCAATAAAGATTTCTTTTCCTAAGGTTTTAATAAATAGGGTTGAGTCAATTTGTCCTTGTTTAAATTCTTTAGAAATTAGGTAGGTTGATAAGCGTTCATACCAGACCCTAGGTGCTTGTTTTAGTCCATAAAGTGCTTTAGTGAGTTTGTAAACATGGCCAGGTCTTTCTAAGTCCTCAAAACCAGGGGGTTGTCTTACATAAACTTCTTCCTTAATAAATCCATTTAAAAAAGCTGACTTTACATCCATTTGATAGAGTTTAAATCCGTTATAGGATGCAAAGGCTAATAACATCCTAATGGACTCAAGTCTAGCTACTGAGGCATATGTTTCGTCATAATCTAACCCTTCTACTTGACTAAACCCTTTAGCTACTAAGCAGGCTTTATTTCTAACTATTTCTCCTTGATCATTTAGCTTATTCCTAAAAACCCACTTAGTGTCAATGATGGATTTGCCCTCAGGTTTAGATACTAGTTCCCAGACTTGGTTCCTCTCAAATTGGGCTAACTCTTCTTGCATAACTATGATCCAATCAGGATCAGGTAGGGCTTCCTCTATAGTCTTAGGTTCAATTTTTGAAATCATTGCTATCTGATTAATGTTTCTATAGGAGGACCTAGTTCTGACTCCTAAAGTTGGATCACCCACAATTTGATCAGTTGGGTGACTGAGTCTGGGTTTCTTGGTTTTTTTAGAACTTGGTTCAGCGTCAGGTCCGGCTGGTCGGTTTGGTTTAATATTTGGTTCAACACTCGGGTTGGTTCAATATTTGGTTCAACTACTCGGGTTGGTTCAATAGTTGGTTCAATTGACTCACTAGTTGGTTCAATAGTTAGTTCATTTATGAGTTCAATTAAAGGTTCAACAGCTTGTTCATTATCTTCTTGATTGGTATTTGATGAATTTAGATCTGGATTATCATATTTTGAGTTGATTTCTTCATCAAATATTAGATTTGTTGTTTCTTCAATTTTCTTAGTTTTTTTTGTTGTAAACCCTATAGGCTCTACTTGTTGTTGAATATCCTAAGAAGATGCCTGGGGTTGACTTAGACTGAATTTACCTAGATAGTCCTTGGTGTTTAGGATATGGACTTTGCACCCAAAGACCCTTAGGTAATGTAGGTTTGGAAGTCTATGGTAATATAATTCAGAGGGTGTTTTATTGTGTCGTTTGTTAATTAGTACCCTATTTTGGATGTAGCAAGCCGTACTAATTGCTTCTGCCCAATATTGGTTAGCTAGGTTAAATTCATTGAGCATAGCCCTAGCGGCTTCCTGTAGGGTTCTATTTTTCCTTTCAACTATCCCATTTTGCTGGGGGGTTCTAGGACACGAAAATTCGTGTATATACCCATTTACCTATAGGACTGGTGCCGTCGATAGAGGGGAGGGGGTGAATATCGACCGTGAAAACTTTGTCGTGAAAACTTCGTAAAAATTTCGATCTACTCAGAGCGTTAGTGCAGCGGAAAAATAAACAGAAAGAATAAAGCAATACAAAGGACACGCGGGATTTATTTACTTGGTTCCCGACCCCCCTGGGTCAGTACGTCCAAGGCCTATGCATTCGGCGTGAGTCCACTATTGGTCTCCTTTCCGGAATTTCCGGAGGCGGAGAAAACCCGTCTTACAGTTGATAGTTACAAGCACAAGTACTGAAAATTAAGTACGGAATAAATGCAAACCGAACAAAACAAAGTCTGACGCTCGGCCGATCTGGACCTCCGAAGTGCCGCACACTTCCTCCTGGAGCCTCCCGGTCGTAGAGCCTCGTCTTTAGCGTGTTGTCGTCGGTCAGAATGATCAGAATAGCACTTTGCAGTTGTGTTTGAAGCAGAGGGGTCGAAGCCCCTTTTATAGGCTTCCTACGGGCGCCCTGGACGTTGGGGGCGCCTCGATAAACTCGGTCAAACCTTATCCCTGCGCCGACCTCGCCGCAGTTGATAAAACCTTTGACCAGGGCGCCCCGGACCTCCCGGGCGCCTAGCTTGAACCAAGTCAAAGCTAATCCTCCTGCTTCGAACCTGCAGCAGCAAAACAACTTTAAACCCGGGCGCCCCGGAATGGGGGCGCCCTGGATGCATGGGGGCGCCCCCACTGATGGGGGCACCCAGCTTCAAAGCCTCCAGCCCTGTTTTGTTTGCTTTGTCTTCCAATCTTGGTACCTGCAAGATACACATATACAAAGCAAATATACACACATTCTTAACCTTAAGGACTTGGTTCTGACTTCGAATTTCCATGAAACCCTAGGTCGAACCGACGCAGGTTCTCACCCCCGAGAACGCGCCTTCCACCTACTCCTTTCAGGAGCCGGTTGCCACCCAGTCCTTCGGGTGGACTTTTGCTTAGCCTCCGATTACTCCGGACCTCGAGATGCCTGAACCCCGACCCGTCTCTACTTCTGTCCTTAGTCATCACTCAGCTAAGTTGCTCAGTCCCTCGGACCACGACTCCGTGCCCAAACCCTGGGTCCAGGACTTAGGTGCCCAACCCTCGGCCAGGTCTTCGTGCCCAATTCCCCGAACCAGGTCTTCGGTGCCCAACCCTCAGCCAAGTCTTCTTGCCCAGTCCCCAACCAGGACTTAGTGCCCACCTTCCGAGCAGGTCTTCGGTGCCCAGCCCTTTGCCAGGACTTAGTGTTCAATCCTCGATCAGGACTTAGTGCCCAATTCCCTGAACCAGGACTTATTGCCTAGGTTTACTAGGACTTCCTTCCACTTTGGTTACTCCTCTCTTAACTCCCCTTTGTCTGTTCAATGTGTCACTGACTTAAGTAAATTGTCAAACATTAAAACACTTAGAGGAGAACATCATTGATGCAACTTGCACCAACAGTCTCCCCCTTTTTGATGTTTGACAATAACTTAAGTTAGATTGGTTGAAGAGGCTAACTTACTCTCCTTGAGATCAAACTAAAAAATGATCTTAGTTTTGAAAATATATTTTTGATCCTCTGAAAAAATAAGAAAAAATTTCTAACTTTCACTTCCTCCCATTCTGAAAGACATTTTGATTAATTGCCAGAAAATTATTTCTAACTTAAGCGCATCTCTCCCCCTTTGTCATACATAAAAAAAAATTACCAGCAATACTTGCGCCAACAATGAGAATATTTGGTTCTTTTTGAAAATACTTAGTATAAATTTTTGAAGACATAGACTTTTAGCAAGATTTTAAAGATATGAGAACATGTTATTAAATAATTCTTTTAATTTGATCTCCCCCTAAACTTGACTCAGTCCTGGAAAGCTTGTTGACCACAAGTACTCTTCCTCTGAGTCTTAAGGTTTGATTCAGATCAAAAGAATAATCTAATAATTTTTGACATAAATAATTTAAAACTTGTCAGAAGTTTGACTCAGACTCCCCCTAAATCTGACACATCCTAGGAGTCCTTATAGATCATGAAGTGGACCTTCCTCTGTGTCTTTAGGGTTTATCAAAATCAAATGAACACCAATTTTCAGGAAGATAGATTTTGAAATCACAATTTGGAAAGAAGATAATTTTTAAAGTATAAGTCTTTTTGAAAACGTATGTGATATAAATTAAGGCACAGTTTTCGAAAAGTCTTTTAAAAAAAATTTAACAGAGCGAAAACACTCCCCCTGTACCCAACATCGTTTGACTCTATCTAAGTGCATTAAGGAACTTTAGTGTTGTCCTAAGAGGCTTGTGTCTAATTGTGTGAGTCAAACAATTTTCAAAAGGATATAATTTTTGAAAACATATAATGTATTGGCAATCAAACAAGCATGAAATCTATACAAACATTATTATGTTGAAGCATTATTTTGAAAATATATTTTTAGTAAAAATATTCTAGCAATTTTGAAAAATAATTTTGAAACATGCTTATCAATTCATTAGTCCTTAACATCTCACCCATTCTAGATGTGCCAATATAGCAAGCATGGTTGCCTTATGGGTGTATTGTGAGATGCTTGAATTATTTTCCTTAATTCATTATTAAATCTAAGATTTAATTGAAATTTAGGTTAGATTCAAATTTGACAAAGAGTAAATTGAATTTGATTTCAAAAATTGACTTCCAGGTCTTGGCGAGGCACAATGCCTTCTTTGGCCGTAGCCTTATTGGATCATCAACCCTTTCCTTAACAAAGCCTTTTAGAGAAATTTCATTTTCAAAATTACATTTTGAGAAATTTTGGTCTAACTAGTTTGGATCTTGGATCGGTAGCTTCGGCTAGTTCCACCAGTCTAAACAGACCAAGTAGAGTATACTTGACCTTATTAGAAAAGGCTTCCCTAACGTACTATCATCTCACCTCCACCCAATACTAGGTTTTCAAATTTCAATTATCTTTTTCCTATAACCATTCTAAATCATGCGTAAATTTAAATATGAATGACATGACATATATATATGAAAAATAGCAGATGCATGTCATGACAGTTATGCATGAGTTAAACAAGTCAAATAATTTTATTTAAGTTTCTAATGATGTATCAAATTCCCGATTTGATACATGTCGTGTGAACCCGCGAATATGTCAACCAACTTTGACATATTTAATGTTATTAATTTTAATTGTTACAGTTTGGGTAAAATTTTATTTTAGCTTATTTAAAGATTAATTGGAGATTATATTGATTAATTAATTAAGAATTAATTGATGTTGAATTAATTGACTTTGAATTAAGATAAGTTGAATTTAATTTAATTTAAGTTGAATTTAATTTAAATTTAATTTGAATTTAATTTAATTAGGATTTAATTTAAATTTAATTTAATTAGGATTTAATTTGAATTAAATTGATTTATTTGAATTAATTTGTGTTTATTTGAATTAATTGAATTTATTTGAATTAATTATATTTATTTGAATTAATTGAATTATTTTAATTTATTGATTAATTTGAGTTTATTTGAATTAATTGAATTATTTTAATTAATTGATTTATTTGAATTAATATGAGTTTATTTGAATTAATTAAATTATTTTAATTAATTGATTTATTTGAATTAATTTGAGTTTATTTGAATTTAATTGAATTATTTTAATTAATTGATTTATTTGAATTAATTTGAGTTTATTTGAATTTAATTTAATTTGAATTTAATTTATGTTCGAATTAATTAAGATTAATTTGAATTAATTTAAGTTTGAATTAATTAAGATTAATTTGAATTAATTTAAGTTCGAATTAATTAGGATTTAATTGAGTTAATTTAAGATTTAATTGAATTTAATTAAGATTTAATTGAATTTAATTGAGTTAATTAAGATTTAATTGAGTTAATGAAGATTTAATTGAGTTAATTAATTAAGGTTGAAATGATTAATTAATAGTTGTGGGTTTAAGTTCATCATTTTCATTATTTTGAAAATTTCTATTTCATCTTTATCTATCTTTTCAAGTTTTTCTAATAATTCGGATTTATTTGAACCTTTGTAAACTTTATTTACTATGGCCTTTATCTTAGATAATTCCATATCCTCCTCATCCTCAAAATTACATCTTTTAGTATCCTCAAAGTAGGAGGAGTAATTTGAGCCACTAGTTATAGTTTTGTAATAATTTTCAAGATTATCTATAATTAGGTTATTATCTAAGAGAATTTCATTATCCTCAAGATTTTTAATAAAATCATTTTTATCCTCAAAAATAATTTCAGGATTATCTTCAGAATTAACTTCACTAACTTCAGAGTTATCTTTAAAATTTTCAAATCGAATTCAGAGTTATACAACGTATTTTCAAGTCTGAATTTATAATTATCTAAAGAATTTTTAAATTTAGAATTATCCTTAGGATTTTCAAATTTGAATTCGGATTTATCCTTAGGATTTTCAAATTTAAATTCGGATTTATCCTTAGGATTTTCAAATTTGAATTCGGATTTATCCTTAGGATTTTTGAATTCAGATTTATCCGTAGGATTAAATTTATCTGAATTAGAATTATCAGAATTAACATTATTAGAATTAAAGTTATCAGAATTAGAATTAAGTTTAAAATTATTAGAAATAAAATTATTAGGATTAACATTATCAGAATTAAAGTTATGATAATTTATTTTAGAAATTACTGAATTAATGTTCTGAATTAAATAATTGATTTCAGATATTTTAGTCATATCTGCATTTTCTAATTTGTCATGCAAGATATTAATTTTACTATGCAGTAAATCTAATTTATCAGAAAAATTAACTAAATTATCTAAAGACAGTGCAGGAATTTTGAAACTTTTCGGAACGTAAATTTTACGTACCTTTGCCGGACATTTGTTCTTGTAGTGTTCGTATTTTCCGCACTTGAAGCATTGTACGTGATCTTTGTTTTTCCGGACTCCTGGTGTTGGTGCCCCCTTTGCCGTCGGTGGTGTAAACCGAGTCTTACAAGTAGGGCACTGATTTTTATAGTGCCCTCTCTCCCTACACGTGAAACAAATAATATGGAACTTAAAAATGGACATTTAAAAAAAAAAAATTGTAACTGATTCACCCCTGGGCTCCCCCTCAACTCCTAGCGTCGTTGCTCCGTCGGTGGCTAGTCCGGTGAAGAGCGGCTCGGCTCTGATACCAATTGTAGGACCGGTGCCGTCGATAGAGGGGGGGGTGAATATCGACCATGAAAACCTTGTCGTGAAAACTTCGTAAAACATTCGATCTACTCAGAGCGTTAGTGCAGCGGAAAAATAAACAGAAAGAATAAAGCAATACAAAGGACACGCGGGATTTATTTACTTGGTTCCCGACTCCCCTGGGTCAGTACGTCCAAGGCCTATGCACTTGGCGTGAGTCCACTATTGGTCTCCTTTCCGGAATTTCCGGAGGCGGAGAAAACTCGTCTTACAGTTGATAGTTACAAGCACAAGTACAGAAAATTAAGTACAGAATAAATGCAAACCGAACAAAACAAAGTCTGACGCTCGGTCGATCTGGACCTCCGAAGTGCCGCGCACTTCCTCCTGGAGCCTCCCTGTCGTAGAGCCTCGTCTTTAGCGTGTTGTCGTTGGTCAGAATGATCAGAATAGCACTTTCCAGTTGTGTTTGAAGCAGAGGGGTCGAAGCCCCTTTTATAGGCTTCCTACGGGCGCCCTGGACGTTGGGGGCGCCCCGATAAACTCGGTCAAACCTTATCCCTGCGCCGACCTCGCCGCAGCTGATAAAACCTTTGACCAGGGCGCCTCGGACCTCCCGGGCGCCTAGCTTGAACCTAGTCAAAGCTAATCTCCTGCTTCGAACCTGCAACAGCAAAACAGCTTTGAACCCGGGTGCCCCGGACCTCCCGGGCGCCCCGCTTGAAGCCTATTCTGCCTTCTTCACTATACTGCTTTTTTTCTTCTTTGGTTTGGGCGCCCCCATCAATGGGGGCGCCCTAGATGCATGGGGGGCGCCCCCACTGATGGGGGCGCCNCCTCTTTCTCTCTCTTCTCTCCTCCTCTCTTCTCCTTCACATTAGGGCCGGCGCCCCATCCTTGTGGATTAGGGCCGCACACACAACCATCACCCAAGGGAGTTGGCGTGAGCTTTCAAGGAGAAGGAGAACCCGAACACGAAGAAGAAGAAGCGGATAGCGACTCCTCTCTTCTCGGAATTCGATTCCGTTACTTCGTTGGTTAGTTTTCCTAATTTTTCTCTTGTCCTTCTAGTTGTGCCTTCCGAGAATCTAGTAGTTCTTGTCGGCACAAAACTCGTGACTTTGCGAAGTCATCCCGAAGAGAACTCGGCGTGGACGCGAATAGAGGCGAAGCTTCCAAGGGACGCTACGGTTGGATCTCGTCCCTTTCTTCGAGTTACGCAAGGTACAAAAGTAAATTAGTTTACTTTTTCGCAAACTTTTATTTTATGATTATGTCGATACACTATAAGGTTGCATACTAGATACGAAGTTAAAATAATTTAGGAAATTATTTTATGCAAACTCTTCCGCTGCACGTAAAAATTTTAAATTTTACGAACTCGTATCCTTGTCGACATGCACCCGGTCCCAACAGGACTTAGTGCCCACCTTCCGAGCAGGTCTTCGGTGCCCAGCCCTTTGCCAGGACTTAGTGCACAATCCTCGATCAGGACTTAGTGCCCACCTTCCGAGCAGGTCTTAGTGCCCAGCTTCACTCACCAAGTCTTAGTGCCTAGGTTAACTAGGACTTTTCTTCAACTTAGGTTACTTTTCCTTTGCTCCCCTTTGTCTGTTTAATGTATCACTGACTTAAGTGTATTGTCAAACATTAAAACACTTAGAGGAGGACATCATTGATGCAACTTGCACCAACAATCTCCCCCTTTTCGATGTTTGACAATAACTTAAGTTAGATTGGTTGAAGGGGCTAACTTACTATCCTTGGGATCAAACAAAAAATGATTTTTGATCCTCTGGGATAAATAAGAAAAAATTTCTAACTTTCACTCTCTCCCATTTTGAAAAATATTTTGATTAATTGATCCTTTGGTATGAGAGAAACCGAAAAAAAATTTCTAACTTAAGCACACCTCTCCCGGCCCCTTTGTCATACATCAAAAAATCACCAGAAATACTTGCGCCGACAATGAGAATATTTGGTTCTTTTTGAAAATACTTAGTATAAATTTTTGAAGGCATAGCATGAAACTAAGTACTTACGTATTTTGATCTTAGAAAACTTAAACAATATTGCATTTTTTTGAGAAAATATCGTATTTTTGAAAGAATACTATGAGTTTTGAAAGGTGTAAGTATTTTGAAAGATATGATGCGTTTTTTGAAAGATATTTTGAAAAATATAAGTTTTTCTGAAAAATATTATACATATTTTGCAAGTACTAACTATTTTTGAAAAAGATGAGACTTTGAAAAGTATAAGTAATTTTTGAAAAGTATTATGCATTTTGAAAACATAATATTTTACTTGACTAGGTTTCTTTTCCAATCTGACACAATCCTAGGAAATCTTGTTAACTACAAGGATATTTTCCTAAGTGTCCTGAAAAATTTTCAAACTCAAGTAAATAATTTCATAAGTCACACAACTTCTGAAAAATAGAATAATAGGATGTAAGTACATGTATAAATTTTTGAAGTCATAATACTTGATTTGGTTTATCTTCCAGTCTGACACAATCATAGGAAACCTTGTTGACTACAAGGACATTGTCCTAAGTGTCCTGGAAGATTTTCCAAACTCAAGATAAACATCTTTTTTTTCAAATTGATCAAAACCAGATGAATTTTTGAAAATACTGGTATTTTTAAGGAAAAAAATGATAGTATTTCGAAAGAATACTTATGTTTTTAGCAAGATTTTGAAGATATAGTTCAAGAAAACATGTTATTAAATAATTCTTTTAATTTGACCTCCCCCTAAACTTGACTCAGTCCTGGGAAGCTTGTTGACCATAAGTACTCTTCCTCTGAGTCTTAAGGTTTGATTCAGATCAAAAGAATAATCTAATAATTTTCAACATAAATAATGTAAAGCTTGTCAGAAGTTTGACTCAGACTCCCCCTAAATCTGACACATCCTAGGAGTCCTTTTAGATCATGAAGTGGGTCTTCCTCTGTTTCTTTAGGGTTTATCAAAATCAAATGAACACCAATTTTCATGAAGATAGAATTTAAAATCACAATTTGGGAAGAAGATAATTTTTAAAGTATAAGTCTTTTTGAAAACATATGTAATAGAAATTAAGGCGTAGTTTTTGAAAAATATTTTTAACGAAAAGAACAAAACACTCCCCCTGCATCCAACACCGTTTGACTCTATCTAAGTGCCTTAAGGAACTTTAGTGTTGTCCTAAGAGGCTTGTGTCTAATTGAGTGAGTCAAATAATTTTTGAAAAGATATACTTTTTGAAAAATGTATAATATGTATAATCAATCAGACAAGCATGAATTCCATAAAAATATTATTATGTTGAAGCACTATTTGAAAATATATTTTTAGGAAAATATTCTAATGATTTTGAAAAATAGTTTTGAAAAATATTTTTCAATTCATTAGTCCTTAACATCTCACCCATTTTAGATGTATCAATACAACAAGCATAGTTGCCTTATTGGTGTATTGTGAGATACTGGAATCATTTTTTTAATTTATTATTAACTCTAAGATTTAATTGAAGCTTGTGTTAGATTCAAATCTAGCAATAGTAAAGTGAATTTGATTTTCTGTAATTGTCTTCCAGGTCTTGGCGAGGCACTAGGCCTTCTTTGACCGTAGCATTATTGGATCATCAACCCTTTCCTTGACAAAGTCTTTTATAGAAAATTCATCTTCAAGTTACTTCTTAAAAGATTTTGGTCTAACTAGTTTAGGTCTTGGATCGGTAGCTTCGGCTAGTTCCACCAAAAAGGCTTCCCTAACGTACTATCATCTCACCTCCACCTAATACTAAGTTGATCAAGTTTCAATTATTCTTTTTCCTATAGCCGTTCAATTATGCATAAAATTTAAATATGAATTACATGTCATATATTTAAAAGAAATAACAAATGCATGATATGACAATTATGCATGATTCAAACAAGTCCAAAGCATTTTAATTACGTTTCTAAAGATGTATCAAATTCTCGATTTGATACATGTCGTGTGAACCCGCGAATATGTCAACCCACTTTGACATATTTAATTTTAATTGTTATAGTTTTGGTAAAATTTTATTTTACTTCAAGTTTAATTTATTTAAAGATTAATTGGAGAATATATTGATTAAGGACTAATTAATTAAGAATTAATTGATGTTGAATTAATTGAATTTGAATTAATTAAGATTAAGTTATTAAATGAATTAATTTGAATTTAAAGTAAGTAAGACCTAACTAATATGAGTTAATTAAGATTTAATTTGAATTAATTTAAGTTCAAATTAATCAAGATTTAATTGAATTAAATTGATTTAATTTAATTTAATTTGAATTTATTAAGATTTAATTTGAATTTGATTTGAATTTAATTTAATTAGGATTTAATTTGAATTTAATTTAATTTGAATTTAATTTTGAATTTAATTTAATTTGAATTTAATTTTGAATTTAAATTAATTTGAATTTAATTTAATTTGAATTTATTTGAATTAATAGAATTTATTTGAACTAATTTGAATTAATTGAATTAATTTGAGTTTATTTGAATTAATTTGAATTAATTTAAGTTTATTTGAATTTATTTGAACTAATTTGAATTAATTGAATTAATTTGAATTAATTAAGATTTGAATAATTAAGGTTGAAATGATTAATTAATAATTATGGGTTTAAATATATCATTTTCGTTATTTCGAAAATTTCTTCTTCATCTTTATCTATCTTTTCAAGTTTTTCTAATAATTTTGATTTATTTGAATCTTTGTGAACTTTATTAATTATGACCTTTATCTTAGATAGTTCCATATCCTCCTCATTCTCAAAATTACATCTTTTAGTATCCTCAAAGTAGGAGGAGTAATTTGGGTCACTAATTAAAGTGTTGTAATAATTTTCAAGATTATCTATAATTAAGGTATTATCTAGGAGAATTTCATCTTCATTATCTTCATGATTTTTAATAAAATCATTTTTATCCTCAAAAATAATTTCAGGATTATCTCCAGAATTATCTTCACTAATTTCAGAGTTATCTTTAAAATTCTTGAATTTGAATTCAGAGTTATACAACGGATTTTCAAATTTGAATTCAAAATTATCTAAAGGATTTTCAAATTCAGAATTATCCTTAAGATTTTTGAATTCAGATTTATCCATAGGATTTTCAAATTTGGATTTATCCTTAGGATTTAATTTATCTGAATTAAAATTATCAGAATTAAAGTTACTAGAATTAAAGTTATCAGAATTAAAATTATCAGAATTAAAGTTATGATAATTTATTTTAGAAATTACTGAATTAATGTTCTGAATTAAATAATTAATTTCTGATATTTTAGTCATATCTGCATTTTCTAATTTGTCATGCAAAATATTAATTTTACTATCCAGTAAATTTAATTTATCAGAAAAATTAACTAAATTATCTAAAGACAATGCAGGAATTTTAAAACTTTTCGGAACGTAAATTTTACGTACCTTTGTCGGGCATTTGTTCTTGTAGTGTCCGTATTTTCTGCACTTGAAGCATTGTACATGATCTTTGTTTTTTCGGACTCCTGGCACCAATGTCTCTTTTGCCGCCGGTGGTGTAAACCGAGTCTTACGAGTAGGGCACTGATTTTTGTAGTGCCCTCTCTCCCTGCACGCGAAACACATAATATGGAACTTTAAAATAGACATTTAAAAAAAAATTGTACCTGATTCACCCCTGGGCTCCCCCTCAAATCCTGGCGTCGTTGCTCGGTCGGCGGTTAGTCCGGTGAAGAGCAGCTCGGCTCTGATACCACTTGCAGGACCGGTGCCGTCGATAGAGGGGGGGCGGTGAATATCGACCGTTGAAAATTCTCGCAAACTTCGTAAGACTTTCGATCTACTCAGAGCGTTAGTGCAGCGGAAAATAAACAGAAAGAATAAAGCAATACAAAGGACACAGCGGGATTTATTTACTTGGTTCCCAACCCCCCAGGGTCAGAATGTCCAAGGCCTATGTACTCGGCGTCAGTCCTCTATTGGTCTCCTTTCCAGAATTTCCGGAGGCAGAGAAAACCCGTCTTACAGTGTATAGTTACAAGCAACAATATTGAAAGCTAAGTACTAAACAAATAAAAGCAAACCGAACAAGAATCTGAAACTCGGCCGATCTGGACCTCCGAAGTGCCGCGCACTTCCTCCTAGAGGCTCCCAGTCATAGAGCCTCGTCTTTAGTGCGTTGTCGTCGGCCAGAATGATCAGAATCTCTCTTAGCAGTTATTTTTGAAGCAGAGGAGTCGAAGCTCCTTATATAGTGCTCCTGGGGGCGCCCTGGATGTCGGGGGCGCCCCTATAAACTCGGTCAAACCTTATCCCCATGCCAACCTCACCGCAGCTGATAAAACCCTTGACCAGGGCACCCCGAACCTCCCGGGCCCCCGCGTGAAGGCTTATCTGTGTTTCGAACTCGAAACAGCAAATACAACTTTCAACTTGGGCGCCCCCAACATCCCGGGCGCCCTTCTTGAAGCCTATGTTGTTTACCACACGAGACTATTTTTTTCCTTCTTAAGCTTGGGCACCCCCATCATTTTGGGTGCCCCCAATCAAGGTTTTAATCCCAAGACTGGGTTTTACACTCTGATCTGGGCGCCCCCATAAGTGGGGGCGCCCGGGTTGGTTGCTTTCCAACCTTCCGCCAGCTTTGTCTCCGGTTCTTGATACCTGCAAGATACACAAACCCAAAACACATATACATACAATATTAGTCTTAAGGACTTGGTCCGGACTTCGGATTTCCATGAAACCCTAGGTCAAACCGACGCAAGTTCCCACCCCCGAGAACGCGCCTTTCACCTGCTCCTTTCAGGAGACGGTTGCTACCTAGTCCTTCGGGTGGACTTTTGCTTAGCTTCCGATACTTCCGGACCTCGAGACGTCCGAACCCTGACCCGTCTCTACTTTTGTCCTTAGTCATCGCTTAGCTAAGTTGCTCAGTCCCTCGAACCAAGACTTCGTGCCCAAACCCTAGGTCCAGGACTTAGGTGCCCAACCCTAGGTCCAGGACTTAAGTGCCCAACCCTCGGCCAGGTCTTCTTGCCCAATCCTCGACCAGGACTTAGTGCCCACCTTCCGAGCAGGTCTTCGGTGCCCAGCCCTTTGCCAGGACTTAGTGTCCAATCCTCGATCAGGACTTAGTGCCCACCTTCCGAGCAGGTCTTAGTGCCCAACTTCACTCACCAGGTCTTAGTGCCTAGGTTAACTAGGACTTTTCTTCAACTTAAGTTGCTTCTCCTTTGCTCCCCTTTGTCTGTTTAATGTATCACTGACTTAAGTGTATTGTCAAACATTAAAACACTTAGAGGAGGACATCATTGATGCAACTTACACCAACATTGTCTTGGCTAAAAACTTATGAGTAATAATCTTGACAACAGATCTTACGGTATACACCTCCTATATCAAAGGAGTGATGAATCCTCTGTAGGCTATCCAAATGCTTTCAGGCATGTCGACTTAACCCAACCATGCCAGATCTACACCTCCAAGGAAATGTCATACTAAGATGTCAAAGTATATATAAAGTTTTCATGACTAAGGTGACTTGAATACCTCAAATTTTAGAAAACTTGCACTCGAGCTGCAATTAGATATTTATTAACACACACATATATATATGACCGCATAAAATCTTATAGCAGGTCACATCCAATGAATTAGTTATCCTTAATCAGTATCCATATGTTAACTCAACATCCTAATATTTCCAAACAGTGAGGATCGGCTGCTTGGATAACCAAGAGGGACATAACATATGCTAGTTTTATAAAATCGATGTTGTGTAGTCTCATCAATTCATCGACTAAGAAAGATTTTAATACGTACATAATTACACAAGATGAGATTCTTACTAATTGTGATCCAATTATAATTTTTCACATGCTATGCATTATATTATGGACTTCAGTAATTGAGTTTAAGATCAAATCATATACATAGAGAATGTATACATAAATAGTAAATTTATTTATCAAATAAATGATCCAACATCTAAGATGACTATCTTAGAATATCTTCGAAGATTATTATGTTAGAACATCTCTAGAATAATATATATTGATGGGGTTGAACACCCCGTGGCTGACACGTGGACTGAAGAAGCTATGTGGCAAGATCTATCGAACCTGGATGACTCTCTTTACTTGACCCCCGAGACCCCCTCGGGAAGGTGGATTTCCGAGATCACCTCGGGAAGGTGAACGCTCGAGACCCCCCGGACCGAACGACCCCGAGATCACCTCAGGGTAGCGGAGCCCAAGGATCACAAGACTTCAAGTAGTCCCCGTTCTTCGGATTTGTGGATAATCATCACCAATTATTACGGGATAATCATGACCCATAATACGCGTCCATTAAAGCCTTAATTATCGCTATGAACCAGATTTAATGGCTGCGAAGACCGTTACAAGGATTATCCAGTAACCGAGAATTGAGGGGACGTGGAGAAGAACTTGGGGACGCGTGTGACTACCGCCTCAGGTATAAAAGCTACTCTAACCCCCCAGGTTAGGGGTTTACGCTCATTCTTACACGCACTTTCCCTTATTTTCTTCCATCTAAGAGACTCAGGCACTGACTTGAGCGTCGGAGTGGGCTTCATCGAACAACCTCCGGCGTGTTCCCCTTAACGCTCGTGTTAATCTCGCAGGATGGGAGCTCTTCCTCTCTCATCATCATCCTCGTAGGCTGAACTCTGGTGACTAGCCATCGACATCGATTCCTTCCGGAACATGTTTGGCGTCGTCTGTGGAAAATCTATAAAAGCACCAGAAGGAGCACCGATGGCAGAGCCGGCGAGACAATACATTGTTATGATGAAAGAGGAATTAGATCTCTTGGTGGCCAACGCTGTCAAAGGGGCGCTCGAACAACACCAAATCGAGTAGGCCGCCTTACGACGAGTCACTTCTGTGCAAGAGGAGATTCCCAGAATCTCCACATCACACCCCCAACAACGGAGATCTGTCTCACCACCGGGGAGACATGCCGAAGCATTCCCGGTCCACCGGCGGGATTCTCCAGGAGATGTGGAGAAGGCCAACTCAGCAACCTCCATCACGCTGAGACAGGAGGACGGACCAGGGAGGAGGGAAGAACCTAAGGCCTCCTCAAAGGCACCCTCCACCCCTTTCTCATTGGAGATTGTAGAAGATCCCATACCGAAGCAGTTCTGCGGGCCTAGGATTGTCGACTACAATGGAAAGATAGATCTTGAAGATCATGTCTGCAAGTTTGAGAACGTGGCACTCCTGCACCAGTACACTGATGGTGTAAAGTATTGAGTGTTCTTAAACACCCTATCAGGAGCAACCCAGCGATGGTTCCAGAGGCTGCCTTAGGGTTCTATCAACTCCTTCATGGAGTTTAGAATTGCCTTCCTCCATCATTTCGCCAGCAGCAGTCGCTATCAGAAGACGACGGTAAATTTATTTTCTCTAAAGAAGAAGCCAAAGGAACCACTCAAGGATTACATCCAGCAGTTCAACTGAGTGGCGCAGGATGTGCCAACTGCGATGTCAAAGATCCTTGTCAACGCCTGCACCCAAGGGCTCTCGAAAGGCGATTTCTTCAAATCTTTGGTGAAGAAGCCACCCACTAACTTTAATGATCTATTGGGGCGTTCTGTCAAGCACGTCAACATGGAAGAAGTGCAACACGCCCGCCGCAATGAACCAGCCGGGGTCCCTACTCAAGCCGTTGTACTGTCGGAAAGGAGGGAACCTCCGGCTCCAGCATGAGGAAGAGATCTTCGCTTGGGGAAAGACCAATGGGCTGGTAGGCAGAAGCTGGTAGAGACGGTTGACACCGAGCAACTGGAGCCACTGATGAAGTACTGCGAATTCCATTGCAGTACAACGGACTCCACCGAGGATTGCCATGCCCTGAAGTGAAAATTGAATGAGGATGCAGACCTCAAACATCGGAGGAAGTGGAAGAAGAAGGGGTATCGACGGAGCCGACAATAGCAGTCGGTAGAGAACGAGACCTGACGTCGATCTCGATCGTGGTCAAGAGGAAGAAGTCAGGAGGATGCACCCCTCAGGTCTCCCTCATTGCAAAGAGACCCCAAGAAGGGCAAGGCCCCTGCACGTGGATATAGGTAGTTCCGTGAACATCTTGTACAAGATTGCTCTGGATCAGATGCAGATTGACGAAGATGCACTGTTTCCGATTTCGACCCCGCTCTTCGGCTTCACCGGATACCTAGTACAGCCGATAGAACAAATTATCCTATCGTTGTCATTGGGCAGTGACACTCTGGAGAGGACCAGGAGGACCCCCTTCGTGGTCATGGATGCTCCCTCATGCTACAATGCCATCCTGGGACTCCCAGCACTCAGCATATTCCAGGCGGTGGTCTCGGTCTACCACCAGAAGATCAAATTTCCTGTAGGCGACCAAGTGGCTGAAGTCAAGGGAGACCAATCGGTGTCTCGATGATGCTATAGCAGGGAAGTCAAATCGGAGTCCCGCAAAAACCCGAAGTCACATGAAGCCTTACAAATCGATCTCGCTAACCCACAAGAAGAGGAAGGACCCAGAGAAGAATGGAGAGAGGTCGGGAGAGAGGAGGTCCAGATTCACCCTCAGCAGACGGGGGGAGTTACGAGGATCGCCATCGACCTTGCACCGGAGCTGCGAAGCTGTCTCATAGACTGCCTGCGGAGCCATTGCAACGTCTTTGCCTGGGCCGCCAAGGAAATCAAGGGGGGTTCCCCAACTCTAGCCATGTATCACCTGCATGTCATCCCTAGGGCTCGGCCGGTGAAGCAGAGGTGAAGGCACTTTGCACCAAAACAGGACAAGGCTATCAGAGACGAAGTCAACAAGCTGTTAAAAGTCGAGCACATCAGAGAAGTTCAATTCCCGGCCTGGTTAGCTAATGTAGTCTTTGTCCCAAAGCAAGGGGTAAATGGTGGATCTGTATTAATTTTCGGGATCTAAATAAAGCTTACCCTAAGGATTGCAACCCCTTGTCTCGAATAGATCGGTTAGTAGACTCTACGGCCGGTTGCGATTTCATTTCGATGTTGGATGCTTATCAAGGCTACCATCAAGCTCCTCTCGCTCCCGAAGACCAGAAGAAAGTTAGCTTTGTGACAGCCGATGGCACGTACTGCTATAATGTCATGCCTTTCGGATTGCGCAATGCTGGGGCAACTTATCAGCGGGTGATGGACAAGGTCATCAGGCATCAGATCGGGAGAAACATCGAAGTGTACGTGGACGATATCCTAGTCAAGACTAACAAGGGAATGGACATGATAGCCGACTTAGAAGAGACGTTCACCACCATGAGGGCCAACAAGCTGAAGTTAAACCCTGCCAAGAGCTTATTCGGGGTGAAGAGCGGTCGTTTCTTGGGATACATGGAGACAGAGAGGGGGATCGAGGCTAATTCAGAAAAAGTAAAGGCTATTCTAGATATGCCTTCCACTCGCAACTTCAACGAAGTGCAACGACTAAATGGTAGAATCATGGCTCTATCCAGGTTCATCTCCAAGTCTGTAGATAGAACCCTACCATTTATCAAGATTATGAGAAAAGCATCCAAATTCGATTGGGATGATCAGTGTGAGAAGGCACTCGCTGACCTGAAGGCCTATCTCGCTGAGCTCCCCATCCTCTACAAGCTAGTGGAGGGGGAGACCTTATTTGTCTACCTATCTGTAGTCGAACAAGTGGTAGGCTCAGCACTCGTCCGAGAAGAAGGCATGGTGCAATATCTCAGATACTTCTTTGGACATCTCCTGAAGGATGCCGAGACGCGATACACTACGATGGAGAAGTTGGCCTATGCTCTGGTCTTAATGGCCCGGAGGTTAAGATCGTACTTCTTAGCACATCCTATCGTGGTTCTCACCAATAGCCCGCTCGCACGGGTCCTCACCAATTCCGAAGCTTCAAGTTGGCTGATCAAATGGACGACAGAGTTAAGCGAATACGGTATTGAGCACCAACCTCACACCGCTATCAAGGCACAAGCTCTCTCAAACATCATGCTGGAGACTGTCCTAGAGCCCGAGGCCGAAGGAGACTAAAAGATCTTTGTAGATGGGTCTTCCAACAGCCGGCACAGCGGAGTCGGGCTGCTATTGGTCTCCCCCCTGGGGGTCACGTTACATTTATCCATCCGACTCCACTTCAAAGCCACCAACAATGTATAGGATCGATGTCGGTCGATAGAGGGGGGGTGAATATCGACTCGTAAAATTTGTCGGAATTTCATCGGAAAATGTATTTCTATCAGGGTTATTACCCAGCGGAAATAGCAATAAAGAAAAACAAAAGACAAATGACACACGGGTTTTACTTGGTTCACAACCCCAAAGTTCAGTACATCCAAGGCCTAAGCACTCAATCGTGAGTCCACTAATGGTCTCCTTTCCGAACATTTCGTAGGTGGAGAAACCCGTCTTACAGTTTGAATTTACAAGCAAAAAGATAGAAAATAAAATAAGGCTCGCAAACAAAAAGCAAACCAAAACAGAACTCGGCCAACTCTAGAAGTCCGAAGTGTCGCGCACTTCCTCCTGGAGCCTCCTTGGTCGTAGAACTTCGACTTGAGCTCATTTGCTTCACACAAGTTGCTTTAGCGGATGTGAAACTTGATGTCCTAGAATGAGGGGTCGAACCCCTTTATATAGCAGCTTCACGGGTTCCTGTGATGTCTTGGGCGCCTGCCACATGTCGGTCAAACTTCATCCGTTGCACCGAAATCGTAACAGTGATAGAAACAGCCTTCCCGGGACCCCTGGGACCTTACCAGGTGCTTGGGATGGATCTGCCCCAACTGGGGCGCCAAACCTGCCATGGGCGCCAGATTCAAGTCAGGCACCCAAGAAGGGTCTTCCCAGGTGCATTTTGTTGGTGCAGGAAGCACCATATCGAACCTTGTTTTGATATTGGCAAAGGATTCAAAGTTAAGTTCTATTTGTGATCTAACGATGTTTACTAAGTGTGCAGAAAAAAGTCCTAGTGAAGGGCTGCTAGGCACCTGGCGAAGGAATGCCAGGATGCAAAGCCCTAGCGAAGGACTGCTAGGCACCTGGCGAAGGAATGCCAGGATACAAAGACCTAGCGAAGGACTGCTAGGCACCAGGCGAAGGATTGCTTGGAACCGAAGACCTGGCGAAGGACTGCTGGGCACCAGGCGAAGGACTGCTTGGTACTGAAGACCTGACGAAGGACAGCTAGGCACCTGGCGATGGACAGCTGGGCAAAAGTCCAACCGGAGGAGCCGGTTGGCATCAGGTAAGTTCTCCTGAGAGGAGTAGGTGAGGACGCGTTCCCCGTTGAGGGAACAGTAGGCGTCGGTTCGACCTAGGGCTCCATTTTGGAGACCCAAAGTCTGAACCAAGACAGCTAAGGCTGTATAAAACTAATAATTGATTGCTCTATGTTGTTTTGGACTAACCCTGAATGTAGGACCGAAGGAATGAGTGTCTGCAGCTCAGAACGCGACAAAAGAGAGAGGCAGTAGCTGAGCAGGGCGCCCCTAGTGTCCCGGGCGCCCCCAAGGTCAAGGCAAAACAAGATGAGCAAAAGTTCACATCAGAAGCTTGCTGGGCGGGGTGCCCCCGTGCTCCCGGGCGACCCCAGTACCCAGGGCGCCCCGGGTTCAAGCCAACGAAGAGGATAAACTTCATCCAGTTGACAAGCCCGCTGAAAGGGTCAACCAGGGCGCCCCCAGCGTCCCGGGCGCCCCCACAGTCAACCCTCAGCCCTATTCGAGTGGGATATGGTCTGACCGAGAGTTGCTCGGATCGGGTGACACGTGGGGGGGGGGGCGCCCCCTGTTAGTAATATGAGAGAAGTGTCCTAAGGCAATCATCTTATGATTGTAAACATTTATTTTAATAAATGAATATTCACTATTTGAGTATACATGTCTATGTATTTGATTGGGATCTTAAACTCATTTACTGAATGTCCACAATACAATTCACAGCATGAGAGAATTTGTGATGAATTCACAACTAGTGGTTATCTCTACATGTGCAATTGTGAAGTATTGAAATTGTCCCTAGTCGATGAATTGATAAATAAGGACATTATCAATTCTGTTGAGACTAGTATGGGTTATTCTCTAATCAGCTGATTCTCACTGGCTGGTGACATTGGGATGTCCGGAGATAAACATGAATGCTAGTTAAGGGAACTAGTTCATTGGAGTGACTGGCTGTAAAACTTCACATGGTAGTCTACATATAGACATGTCAGTGAAGTTCTTACTGCAGCTTAAGTACGATGTTCCTTTGACTTACGGTGTTCAAGTCATCTTGGTCATGGAGACTTATACTTTAACATCTTAAGCAAGCATCTCCAAGGAGGTGTGGACCCAGGATGGTTGGGTATAAGCCGAAGTGCCCGAAGATGTTTGAACAGCCTACAAAGGATTCACCACTCCTTGCGAGGAGATGTATACCCAAGGCCTATCGTTGGATTGTTACTCAAAGCCTCTGGCCAGAGCATGACATGTTCATAGTATGAGTCTCTTAAATACATGAGAGTAATTAGAATCCAAAGGACGAGAGAATGTTATTGGGCTAGGTGTGACGTAGTCAGCCTAGTGGGGACTGACACACATAGACCATGTCCTGAACCAAGTGGGTATAAGATGGTGAAGGGAATGAGGCACGATTCATTAAAGCTGCTGAAGGGTTTCAGAATAATTTCTGAGGTCAACCGTTGATCTTTCGATTAATTGGGGATCATGATGTACTACTAGGTGTCACTCATGATCGTTCTATAATTGATGAATTATAGACGGCCAACATAAATCGAAAGCCTATTTAGTCACACGCACTACGAGTAATCCGAGGGATTTAAAACGAGTTAAAAATTGGATTTTCCAATCAAGAGAAATAAGTCAAATATGAATTTATCAGAGGCGCATCGGAAGCTTAAAATGGCTAAATCTTTTGAAGGCTTATTGGACGAATTAAATGAGTTTAATTCGCAAGGGTTTGGCTTGGTGTGGTCGGCCAAAGAGGGTGCCCACCCTCTTTGGTTTGGCCGACCACAATAAACGAGGAAAACCAATTTATTTTGTTTAAATTATAAAATAAATCAAGCGCGATTTGTTTTATAAAATTATGGATAAATAAATTTATATAAAGAAATTTATATGAAAAAATTTATATAAAGAGATTTATTTTCATGGAAATTAAAATAAACCTTGGATTGGTTTATTTTATTTTATAAAATCAATTATGAATTGATTTTTTCATGATAAGAAAAATTTATATAATAAATTTATTCTTTTTATGGAAATTAAAATGAACCATGGATTGGTTTATTTTATTTTATAAAATCAATTATGAATTGATTTTTCCATGATAAGAAAATTTTATATAATAAATTTATTCTTTTTATGGAAATTAAAATGAACCATGGATTGGTTTATTTTATTTTATAAAATCAATTATGAATTGATTTTTCCATGATGAGAAAAATTTATATAATAAATTTATTCTTTTTATGGAAATTAAAATGAACCATGGATTGGTTTATTTTATTTTATAAAATCAATTATGAATTGATTTTTCCATGATAAGAAAAATTTATATAATAAATTTTTGTGAAAATTTATTCCATAATAAAAGGGGAGATGTGTTTGTTTTATTATAAAGTTAGTTATAATAAAACTTGGCATAACGGAATAATTCATAAGAAAATTTATAAGATAAATTTCTTATGAAAATTTATTCCGTTAAAGGGGAGACTTGGCAATGGAGAGGCTACTATATAAAGGTGAATAGGCGAGGCTTGGAAATTAATTCAAGGGATCAAGGATTCTTGCCTAGCCTCTTTTCCTCTCCTTCTCTCCCTCTCCCTCCCAAGTGGGCACCGGCCCTAGAGATCTTCTCTAGGGTTGCCATGAGCCAACTCCACCAAGAAGGCGCCGAAGAAGAAGAAGAAGCGGGTCGCGACTCCTTCATTCCTTTCCCCGGAATCTTGATTTCGTTACTTGGTGGTTAGTTTCCATCTCTCTCTCTTGATATTCTAGTTGTGCCTTTGGAGAATCTAGTAGTTCTTGTCGGCACGAAACTCGTGGCTTTGCGAAGTCATCCCGAAGAGAACTCGGCGTGGACGCGAATAGAGGCGGAGCTTCCAAGGGGCGCTACGGTTGGATCTCATCCCTTACTTCGAGTTACGCGAGGTATTGAGTAAATTAGTTTACTTTCTGCAAAATTTTAATTTATGATCATGTCCACACATCATAAGATTGCATGCTAGATACGTGGTTAAAATAATTTGAGAAATTATTTATGCTAATTCTTCCGTTGCACGTTATTATTATTTTTTAAATTACGAACCCGTATCCATGTCAACATGCACCCGGTCCCAACACCCCCAACGTTCAGGGCGCCCCGGGTGGCTATAAAAAGCCCCTCGACCCCAAGGCTTCGAACAATCAATTCTTCCAACGCATTCACGCTCTTCTACTCCCGCGCTCTGCTCCGGAAACCTCCCGACTAGAGATACAAGCGCCGACGATGTCCCTCTGCTCCGAAAATACAATCTACGCCGGACGTCGGTAACGAAGAGCTACTTTTAAGCTTACTGTACTATTCTTGTAATACATTTTGTAAACTGTTTTTGCGCACATATAGAATTGCCCGCAGTAAACGGTCAACGACCGTGGGCCTTGGAGTAGGAGCCGACCGCGACTCCAAACCAAGTAAAATTGTGGTGTTCGCGTGTGTTTTACTTTATTTATTTCCGCTGCTAATTTTCTTTTACAAATCTGAACATTTTACGATATTCACCCCCCCCTCTATCGTTCTTCTCGATCCAACACATTTTCTCCTGCATTTGCTTTCCTATCTTGCCTCTAACACCAGGTGTAGGGATCTATAAGTAAAAATATTTAAAATCGCAGCAGAAATTAGATCCCTCGAGTGATCCATGCGAAAGAAAAACTCATACAAAGTGATCTACAAATCCTATCTTTGTCGCGTGCGCTTCGCTTATCCCGCTAGTCCTTTGGTTCGCCGGATCTCTTGCATGTTCAAGTGTTCATACCTCTATGCGTATCCACACGAACACGATCTACGCCTCGGAGAGGAACCATCATAGTTGTGCTAGCAACTTGGGATGGTTCACAAAGCACAAGATCCTCCACTAGGGAGTTATGGACAAGGAGGAAGAAAGAAGAGGAAGAGAGATGCACCCTCTAGCCTTTGACAAGGGGGTATTTATACTCATCTAATGAATACCAAGGGTCTATATCCCTTGAGCTCCTCTCATCTTAAGGCTAATAAAACCCAATGAATACCAAGCCTCATGGCATTCCTTGAGACTCTTAATATTCTATTCATCTAATGAATAGAATGTCTCTTAGCCTTCCTCTTAAATAATATTTTATTAAACCCTTTAATGAATATTATCCATAATTAAGTGGTTGAGTCTAATCTAGATGAGTCTAACTCAAATTAGACTCAATCCCATAATCTAATTGGATTCACTTAAGTCTAACTCAATTAATCCAATTCGAATCAAATCTTAGTCAAACCAAGATCAATTAATCTCCGAAGCATCGTGTCCTTAGTGTGTGACCTAATAGGTTCTCGTAACATTGGCAATGTGTCTAAACCACTTTAGACACATAAGCAATGAGCGGCATCTAGCAATGCATCATTGCTACCCAAGTAACAAGAAAAGTCGAGATCCGACTAAACCTCCGTGACTACGATAATATATGAGCTTGTCCTTCTATCCTCGATATCTAGATTGACCAATGAGGCATAGACCGTGTCATCCTCAGTCAATCATGTGTTTCTTGATCCCCGAGTAGACTCACTCAAACAAATGAGCTCAATATCTCATATTGACTCATTTGAGCATGGTCATGCATTTTAGTAGTCCTACTCGATCAAGGGGCCCACAGATATCACTCCCGTCATATGGGAGGGATAGATCCCATCTACATCACTCACATTCCTCCGTATAATTTATTACATACCCAGTGATCGCCTTTATAGTCCACCCTGTTACGGGTGACGTTTGACGATACCAAAATACATAACTCCTTATGTAGGGAACCGTAGTGACTTCGGGTCTAAGGACTATTCATACTAATAGTCACGTGAGAAAGTTTATGACACTCATATGACAATCTATGAAACTTTCTCATTGCGGGTCAATTCAGTACACATTCTCCAATGTATACCCATGTGTCAACTTGATATCACATATCCATGACTTGTGAGCTCAAGTCATCAGTTGACCTACATGCTAGTCTCCATGCATTAATATTGTCCTTGAATATTAATACTTGACTAGGAATAGTTTAGAGTAGTGTTCTCTACATCATCTCACTATCGATTCAACCAATCGATATGATATAGATAAGAACCTACTACTCAAGGATATTATTATACTTAGTTATTTGGCACAAATACATAGTAAGTATAATAACCAATCATGCCTTTATTAATTATAGAAAATGATACAAAATGTCCCTAGTCAATCATCACATAATTGGCTCTAGGGCTCCTACTAACAATCTCCCACTAGCACTATTGTCAATCACTGTAATATCTAATACACAGTGACCTGGTATGATCATCATGTTCTTTTGTGCCAAAGCCTTAGTCAAAGGATCAGCGATGTTAGCATCTGTGGGTACTCTGCATATCCTCACATCTCCTCTATTGATGATCTCTCGAATGAGATGGAAGCGTCGTAGTATATGTTTGGTCCGCTGATGTGACTGAGGTTCCTTAGCCTGTGTAATAGCCTCATTGTTGTCACAATAGAGGTCTATGGGGTCTACTATGCTAGGATCTATACCAAGCTCTGTAATGAACTTTTGGATCCAAACAGTCTCTTTTGCTGCCTCAGATGCAGCAATATACTCGGCCTCTGTTGTAGAATATGCGACTGTGCCATGCTTTGAACTCTTCCAGCTCACAACGCCACCATTCAAGCAAAATGCATACCCTGACTGTGATATGAAATCATCCCTGTCTGTTTGGAAGCTTGCGTCACTGTAACCCCTTACAGCTAGCTCCTCATCGCCTCCAAATATTATGAAATATTCTTTCGTCCTTCGTAAGTACTTAAGAATATTCTTGACAGCTGTCCAGTGACTTTCACCTGGATCTGACTGGTACCTGCTCGTCATACTCAAAGCATACGAGACATCTGGTCGAGTACAAAGCATCGCGTACATGATAGTCCCTGTAGCAGCTGCATAAGGGATATGATTGAAAAGTACTATTTTATTGATTATTTTAGTTGCTAAAATCCAAGTTTGACCCATATTTTTCTTGCTTAATTGTGAATTTACTCTAGGTTCTAGAAGTTATTGCTATTTTGAACTTAATTGCAAATTTATACATATTTGGATTATTTGGCCACTGAATTTTTGATCTATTTTTACAGGCTTGAAAAGTTTCATGGACCTAGGGCATACTGGGTCAAACTTGAGTCGGAAGTGGATCCGGATCGAGTTATCAAGCTTCGGATTAATCTGGGGCGTCCGACTCAAAAGTGGCTAGATCTGAGCCATCCGGGACCATCTGAAGCAATCTAAGATAGGGTTACGGTTGATCAAGCACTCTGATCAAGAACTGAAAGTTTCATTCCCATCAGAGCTCATTCAACCATTGGATCAAGCTCGGAGGGCTCTAGACTGTCCATTCAAATATTAGGTTGATCTGGACAATCCATTGCACATCTGGAGGATCCGAGCTACCACGAGGCAGATCCTGACCCTTGATCAATATCATCAAAGTTTGGGTCAGATCGGATGAAGATCAGCCGTTGGATTTCCTCAAATCAATCTGAGCCGTCCATTGCTAACTACTTAATCAAAATTTGGCCCAGTTTCTTCCTCATCGCATCTTCGCCGCAACTGTTCATCGTCTTCGTTCTTCTTCGTTTTGTTTGCAATTTCTTTAGTTTGAAGGTGTGACCACCTCAACTTCAACTCAAGATCAAGATTTGGATCATTGGAGATAGCTTTGGTGCAGAATTCAGCTCAGTTTTCATCCGGACAGAGGTGTTTGAGGGTTTCGACAGCATTGTGGTCCGATCACTCGTTTCTCATCCACAATCCATTTGCGAGCATCTGAGCCACTTGTAGGGGTTCTCAGGTGAGCTCAGATGATTCTCAAATCATCATAGCAATCCCATCCACTGAGATCGAGAAGATTGGATTGGAATTTTCCCAGCTGATGCAGATTGAGCAGAGTTGATAGATTAATGTTGATTTCCACTGATTTGCTGAGCTTAGGGGTTCGAGGCCAGCCTTTGCATGACAAAGAAGGAGCTCTTGAGCTAGGGAAGGATTGTGGAGTAATTTTACCAGAGAATTTTCATGTTTCGTAGCTGTAATCTTGATTTCTGCAAGTGTTTTGTTTCTGATTTCATATCAGTTGCTGTAGCTTCCATTTCCACTTCGATTTTGTCTTAATTAGGTTTAATTCCTGCAGGTAGTTAGTTAGTGAACTTGTTTAGTGATCAATTGAATTTAATTTCAGTTTGTTTTCTATTAATTGCTTGCATGCCAATTCCAGATTGTGTGCCAAGTTCGTTTCTGCATTATCTAATTTAATTCTACCTTCTAGACTTTTGTTTCTGCATTCTAGATTTCAGCACGTCAAAAGGATCTTGTTTGGTGAATCATTGCCTCAGATTTCCTCCTGATCGAATTGTTCTTGCATTTGCTCTGTGGATGAATTCTGCACAGTTGTTCTGAATTTTCAGTTTCGATTTTTCCTTTCTTTTCTTTGCTTCAGGTTGTGTCTGAATTTGTTAGCTTATTTCTGAAATTCTAGGTTCACTACTCCTTAAGCTAGTTTTGAGCAGTTATTCTCAGTTGCTTAATTTGATTTTGCATCCAATCAGTTGTTCCATTTCAATCCTGCTCATAGTTGCTGAATTTATGCAATTTCTTTACATTTCTGCACATGTACTTGATTTTCGGGTTGTGTCTTAAGTGAGCTGTTTGGGTCTGGTTTTCTTGATTCATTCATGCTATTTCTTTATTGATAGCTTTGATTTCCATATTAAGCTGCATTCAGTGTTAATTTCGAAGTGTAGCACAGCTTTGGTACTTAGTTTCCACCTTTGGCACATAGATTTTTACCTCCTTTCTTGGTATCAAATTGGTTTCAACTTTTATCTTTGTATCAAGAGAAGCCTTGGCATCGATTGGTACCAAGTTAATTGCAACTTCTCGTGTGTTTTGGAGTTTGAAATCAATTTGCATTGCATTTGGTGGTTTCGGAACTAATCTCATCATGGATGCATCAGTTTTTGTCTTTCTCTAGATTTCGTAGCTAAGTTTCATATTGCTTGTTTTGAGCTTGATTCTGGAGATAAGTGCTTGCATTTATTTAACTGAAAATTAAACCACCATTTTTATTTCTTTTTTTAGTGTTTATTTGCATGTGAAATCAGAATTGCTTCCTTGAATTGTTTAAGTGCTAGATTAAGTTTTACATTAGTTGAGCTCATCAATTGTCTAGTTAAGTTGCTTAGTTAAGTTCCGTTTCTTTTCATTGCGATTTCATTTCATGCTTGCAACCCCAAAATCCAATTTTAATCGAAACCCAAAATTTACAAACGACACATAAACTTGAGCGCGAATCAAACAACATCAACTAGCCCTAGGAAAAATACGACCTGTGGCCCCTTTACTACGTTTTCATACCTTGATTGCAAAAAGGGTTTCCAGCTTACACACATCTAAATTTTGAGACCCACGTTTTGTGACACCTAGTTCGGGTCCATCAAAATTTTTGGCGCCATTTTCGGGGAAGCAACTAGTTGATTTGTTTGATTTTTGCTTGTGTGCTTATGGACATATCATTTGATTCTATTTTCTTGTGCATTTATTTTTGTGCTTATTGCTATATCTGGTGATTTGATTTTACTTGTTTCGACTTTTTATCTACTTTTACTACGATTTGTTTTGGTTTTATCACCAGGTCTACAGGTGGTGATCTTGAAGAATTTGACCCTGAGATTGAGTGGACTTTCAGAGCCAGGAGGAGCCAGGGCATTCTTTCAGAGACTACAGATATTCCTCCTATTCAAACTATTCCCACTCACTCAGGCAGTATCATGGCAGACCACCAGAAGACTATGAAGGAACTCGCAGCACCAGATGCTTCATTTCAGTATTCCAGCATTGCTTATCCAGAGCTGGCTGGAGATTTTGAGCTCAGATCTAGACTCATCCATTTGCTGCCCATGTTTCAAGGATTATCTGAAGAAGATCCAAATAGACACCTGCACGAGTTCCATATTGTAATCTCTACTATGAAGCCTCAGGGCATTTCTGAAGAAGATATCAAGCTGAGAGCTTTCCCCTTTACACTGACAGGAGCAGCAAAAGATTGGTTTTACTATCTACCTACTGGGCACGTGTCTAGTTGGATCTCTATGAAGAAAGCATTTTTGGAAAAATATTTCCCAGCCTCCAGAACAGCAATAATCAGAAAAAGCATCTGTGGCATTCAGCAAGTGGTGGGTGAGACACTCTATGATTACTGGGAGAGATTCAATAAATTATGTTCAAGTTGCCCACAACACCAGATCAGTGAGCAGCTTCTGATTCAGTATTTTTATAAGGGATTGCTGCAGATGGACAGGATTATAATAGATGCTACAGCTGGAGGAGCCCTAGTGAATAAAACGCCAAATCAAGCTAGGGAGCTCATTTCTAATATGGCTGAGAACTCACAACAATTTGGAAGAAGAGCATTGACCACCAGAGGAGTGGGTGAAGTTCAGGTAGTTCCTACTGATCAGAAGGAGGTTAAGAATGCATTGATAGAGCTCACATCGGCTGTTAAGCAAATTGAACTAAACATTGCAAGGCAAAATTCAACTCCTTCAGTACCTCCACAGTCAAGCCAAGTGATGAGTGTGTGTGGCATTTACACTAGTCAAGAGCACAACTCAGATTCATGTCCCACCCTCCAGCAAGATGAGACAGTAGCAACATTGGTTAGGGGACAATTTCAAGCAAGAAACAATCCTTTCTCCTCTACTTATAACCCCGGTTGGAGGGACCATCCAAATCTGAGGTACGGGAACTCTTTCTGCCAACAAAACCCTCAACAACAACAATTGCAGCAGCCTCCACTGAATTTCTAGCAATCACAGCAACAATTCCAGCAGCCACAACAAAATCAGCCCCTATTTCAGCCTTCGAACCAGAATTTTCAGCCTACATTTCAGCAAAATTTTTAGCAAACTCAGCCCCTATTTCAGCCTCAATTCCAGTCATATCAGTAAGGGCAGCAAGGTTTTCAATCATTTCCAACTTACCAACCTCAAAACCAACAGAATTTCCAACCTTACAATCAAGGGTTTCAGCCTATGCAAAATCAGTCCTCATCACCGAATTTTCCACTTCAAAATCAGAATTTTCAAGGCTACAAGCCCCAGCAAGGTTTCCAAGCATGGCAGCCTTCTAATCAGCCCTATCAACAGTAAATTCCACCCTCCTATCAGCCCCAACAGCCATATTTTCAAGGATCTCAGCAAACTCAACAATTTCAGCCTACTACTTCAACATTTCAAAGTCAGTCAAGGCAATATGCTAACCAAGGAGGCTATGGAAGCTCAAGTGGAGGAAATGCGCAGCAACAACAAATGATGGAGATTCTACAACAACTTCAACAACAACAACAAAACCTTGAGAGGCAAATGAGATAATTGGCTAGTGGGATTAATCAGAGTCAAGCTCAAGGATCAAGTCAACTATCTTCCCAAACTGTTTCTAATCCTAAAGGAAACGTGAGTGCTATTACTTTGAGGAGTGGGAAGGTTACATCATCTCAAAATAGTCCAAGAGCTGAAATTTTAGAAAACTGGACAACACCTTCAATTCCAGCCCAAAACAGCCATGAAATCAATCCAAATTCAGTTGGTTCCACCCCTAGTCCGTGCCCAACTCCTTCCTCAAGTAATCCTCCAATTTTGGTGGAAAACGGAGAAGAAATCAGTGCCGAGACGCAAGGTACAGCAGCTACTTCGCCTGGGGCAGCAGTCCAAAAATCAGCCCCTCCACTTCCGGCCAAAGAAGATGAATTTAAGGTTCCTCTACCCTTTCCATGGCGGAAACCACAAGCCAAAAGACAAGTGGAGGAGGAGAAGGCTAAGGAATTCAATGAGCTAGTGGAACTTTTCAGTAAAGTAGAGATCAATGTACCTTTGTTGACCATGATCAAACAGATCCCTATGTATGCTAAGTTTTTGAAAGATCTTTGTGTTCACAAGAAGAAACTTAAGGAAAATGAGTTGGTCAACTTTGGGAAAAATATTTCAGCACTTATCCACTCCATACCTCAGAAGTGTGAAGACCCAGGGGTATTTACTGTTTCTTGTGAGATAGGAAGCACCACATTCCATGATGCTATGTTAGATTTAGGAGCTTCCATAAATGTGATGCCCAGGTCAGTATTTCAGATGCTTGGTATAGGCCCTTTACAGCCTACTGGCGTGGTGATATAGCTAGCAGACCGGAGTCAGACCCACCCAGCTGGTATGATTGAAGATGTTTTGGTGAAGGTAAAGGAGCTAATATTTCATGCAGATTTTTATATCTTGGATATGGAGGGAGATTATCTTGCACACCGTTCTCCACTTATTTTAGGAAGAACTTTTCTGAAGACTGCTAGAACCAAGATAGATGTATACGCTGGTACACTTTCCATGGAGATTGGAGACACGATTGTTCAGTTTAGCCTTTTTGATGCTATGAAGCATCCGAGAGAGGACCACTCCATCATGAGCATGGATATTCTTGAGGAGTTAGAGGCTACAGAGTTAGAGGCTGAGGGATTTTTACCTGATTTTTCTGGAGGAGTTATTTATTCAGAGGAGGCTGAGAGATTATTTACTGCTGAGACTGAGGATTTTTCAGAAGATATTTCAGATGCACTTCCAGCTAGAGAGGTTTTTCTAGGTGTAGGGGATTGCACAGAGCCCAAAGGATCACCTATTTTTCTTGAGATTCAAAGTGTAGGGGATTGCACAGAGCCCCAAGGATCACTTATTTCTACTGAGGAAGACCAGAGTGAACTGAAGTCATTACTAGGCCATTTGAAGTATGCATATCTAGGAGAGGAGCAGACTTTTCCCGTGATTATTGCACAGCATTTGGAGTCAGAACAAGAAGAAAAATTATTGCAAGTCTGAGGCACTACAAGAAGGCAATTGGGTGGACTTTATCAGATATACCAGGTATCAGCCCAGCTATCTGCATGCACAGGATATTTTTGGAAGACAATGTCAAACCTGTGAGGCAACCACAAAGGAGACTCAATCCACTTATTTTGGATGTTGTAAAGAAAGAGGTGACTCGACTTCTACAGGCAGGTATCATTTACCCTATTTCTGACAGTCAGTGGGTTAGTCCTATTCACGTGGTGCCCAAGAAATCTGGAGTGACCGTGGTGGCAGATGAAAGCAATGAACTAGTGCCCACCAGAGTTAAGAATTCCTGGAGAGTCTGCATTGATTACAGGAAGCTCAACAAGGTCACAAGGAAAGATCACTTCCCTTTACCCTTTATTGATCAGATGCTTGAGAGACTGGCAGGGAAGTCGCATTATTGTTTCTTGGATGGATTTTCAGGCTATTTTCAGATTTGCATAGATCCAGAGGACCAGGAGAAGACTACCTTCACTTGCCCCTTTGGCACTTTTGCTTATAGACGTATGCCCTTCGGACTCTACAACGCACCCGGTACATTTCAGAGATGCATGGTCAGTATATTTGGTGAGTTGCTAGAGGACTGTATGGAGATATTCATGGATGATTTTTCAGTTTATGGCACGTCTTTTGATTCATGCTTAGATAATTTGTCTAGGGTTTTACATCGTTGCATTGAAACTAACCTTGTTCTTAATTTTGAGAAATGCCACTTCATGGTAGAGCATGGGATTGTACTTGTACATATAGTCTCTCGGAAAGGTATTGAGGTAGATCCCGCGAAAATCAGTGTTATTTCTTCTTTATCTTACCCCGTATGCGTACGGGATGTTCATGCTTTTCATGGACATGCAGAGTTCTACCGCAGATTTATTAGAGACTTCAGCTTGATTGCTCGACCCTTGACACGACTTTTGCAGAAAGATGTTGAGTTTCATTTTGATGATAAATGCAAGGAAGCTTTTCACAGACTCAGGGAGACTCTTACCTCAACTCCTATCATTACATCACCTGATTAGACTTTACCATTTGAATTAATGTGTGATGCTTCTAATTTTGCAGTGGGAGTTGTTCTAGCACAGAGGGTGGATGGAGCACCATATGTCATTTGCTACGCCTCCAAAACCCTAGATGTCGCCCAAGCAAACTACACCACTACGGAAAAGGAGCTTCTTGCCATTGTTTTTGCTTTGGATAGATTCAGATCTTACTTATTGTGCTCACATGTGATTATTTTTTCTGACCATGCAGCTCTCAAATATTTGCTGAAAAAGCCTGATGCAAAACCCAGACTGATCAAATGGATGCTCCTACTCTAGGAATTTGACCTGGAGATCAGAGACAGAAGTGGAAAAGAGAACTTAGTTGCAGATCATTTGAGCAGACTTGAAGGAGATGGATCTCCTACCACCATTGACGATGATTTCAGAGATGAGCACTTGATTGCAGTGCATGGTGAGACACCGTGGTATGCAGACCTAGTTAACTTTCTTGTTGCACATGTATTTCCCACTCAATTTTCTAAGGCTCAAAAAGATAAACTTAAAAGTGATGCAAAGTTTTATGTGTGGGATGATCCTTATTTGTGGAAATTTTGTAATGACCAAATAATTAGGAGATGCGTGCCAGATCATGAGTTTTCTTCTGTACTTATATTTTGTCATTCATCAGCCTGTAGGGGCATTTTGGACCCCAGAGAACTGCTAGGAAAGTGCTAGAGTGTGGATTATACTGGCCCACCCTTTTTCATGATTCATATGTCTTTTATAAAAATTGAGATAGATGTCAGCGAACTGGGAACATAGGAGCGAGACATGAGATGCCCCAAAATACTATGCTTTACTGTGAGATTTTTGATGTTTGGGGGATAGATTTTATGGGACCTTTTCCTGCATCTTATGGTTATCTGTATATTTTACTTGCTGTGGATTATGTTTCAAAATGGGTGGAGGTCATTCCCTCCAAGACTGATGATTCTTCTGTTGTTTGTAGTTTTGTTAGGTCACACATTTTTTGCAGGTTTGGAATTCCAAGAGCCATAATTAGTGACCAAGGATCTCATTTATGCAACAAACACATGAAGGCAATGCTGAGTAAATATGGGGTTGTACATAAAGTTTCTACATTCTATCATCCCCAAACAAATGGACAGGCTGAGATTTCAAATAGAGAGATTAAATCTATTTTAGAAAAGACAGTTGGGCCCACTAGAAAAGACTGGAGCAAGAGGCTAGATGACACACTCTGAGCCTACAGAACAGCATATAAGACACCGATTGACATGTCACTGTTGGGACCGGGTGCATGTTGACATGGATACGGGTTCGTAATTTTAAAATTTTTATTACGTGCAGCGGAAGTTTTAGCATAAATAATTTTTTAAATTATTTTTAACCACGTATCTAGCATGTAACCTTATGTTGTGGAGACATGATCATACATTTAAATTTTGCAGAAAGTAAACTAATTTACTTAATACCTCGCGTAACTCGTAGAAAGGGACGAGATCCAACCGTAGCGTCCCTTGGAAGCTCCGCCTCTATTCGCGTCCACGCCGAGTTCTCTTCGGGATGACTTCGCAAAGCCACGAGTTTCGTGCCGACAAGAACTACTAGATTCTCCAAAGGCACGACAAGAATATCAAGAGAGAGAGATGGAAAACTAACCACCAAACGAAAAATGGAATCAAGATTCCGGGAGGAAGGAAGGAGTCGCGACCCGCTTCTTCTTCTTCTTTGGCACCTTCTTGGTGGAGGTGGCTCACGGCAAAGGAGGTGAGGGCAGCCGGCCCTACAAGAGGGAGAGGGTAGCCGGCCCTAGAAGAGGGAGAGGGAGAGAAGGAGAGGAAGAGAGGCTAGGCAAGAATCCTTGATCTCTTGGATTAATTTCCAAGCCTTGCCTTGATACCTTTATATAGTAGCCTCTTAATCGCCAAATCTCCTCTTAACGGAATAAATTTTTCATAAGAAATTTATCTTATAAATTTTTCTATGAATTATTTCGTTATGCCAAGTTTTTATTATAACTTAATTTATAATAAAACCAACCATGTCTCCCCTTTTATTATGGAAAGAAATTTTTTTATATAATTTCTTTATATAAATTTCTTTATCATGGTAAATCAATCCATTATTGATTTTATAAAATAAAATAAACCAATCCAAGGTTTATTTTAATTTCCATGAAAATAAATCTCTTTATATAAATTTCTTTATATAAATTTCTTTATCATGGTAAATCAATCCATTATTGATTTGATAAAATAAAATAAACCAATCCAAGGTTTATTTTAATTTCCATGAAAATAAATCTCTTTATATAAATTTCTTTATATAAATTTCTTTATCCATAATTTTATAAAACAACCCGCGCTCGGTTTATTTTATAATTTGAACCAAACAATTTGGTTCTCCCCTTTTGATGTGGCCGGCCAAACAAAGAGGGTGGGGACCCTCTTTGGTTGGCCAAATCCAAGCCGTCTCCTTGCGAATTAAACTCATTTAATTCGCCCAATAAGCCTTCAAAAGACTTAGCCATTTTAAGCTTCCGATGCGTTTCTGACAAATTCAGATTCGACTTATCTCTCTTGATCGAAAAATCCAATTTTCAACTCATTTTAAATCCCTCGGATTACTCGTAGTGCGTGTGACTAAATAGGCTTTCGATTTATGTTGGTCGTCTATAATTAACCAATTATAGAACGATCATGAGTGGCACCTAGTAGTACATCATGATCCCTAATTAATCGAAAGATCAACGGTTGACCTTAGAAATAATTCTGAAACCCTTCAGCAACTATAATGAGTCGTGCCTCATTCCCTTCACCATCTTATACCCAATTGGTTTAGGACACGGTCTATGTGTGTCAGTCCCCACTAGGCTGACTACGTCACACCTAGCCCAAGTAATGTCTTTCTCGTCCAATGGATTCTAATTACTCTTATGTATTTCAGAGACTCATACTCTGAACATGTCATGCTCTGGCCAGAGGCTTTGAGTAACAATCCGACGATAGGCCTTGGGTATACATCCCCTCGCAAGGAGTGGTGAATCCTTTGTAGGCTGTTCAAATATTTTCGGGCACTTCGGCTTATACCCAGCCATCCTGGGTCCACACCTCCTTGGAGATGCTTGCTTAAGATGTTAAAGTATAAGTCTCCATGACCAAGATGACTTGAACACCGCAAGCCAAAGGAATATCGCACTTAAGCTGCAGTAAGAACTTCATTGACATGTCTATATGTAGATTACCATATGAATTCTTACGGCTAGTCACTCCAATGAACTAGTTCCCTTAACTAGCATTCACGTTTATCTCCGGACATCCAATGTCACCAGCCAGTGAGAATCAGCTGATTAGAAAATAACCCATGCTAGTCTCAACAGAATTGATAGTGTCCGTATTTATCAATTCATCGACTAGGGATAATTTCAATACTTCACAATTGCACATGTAGAGATAATCACTAGTTGTGAATTCATCACAAATTCTCTCATGTTGTGAATTGTATTGCGGACATTCAGTAAATGAGTTTAAGATCTCAATCAAATACACGAATATGTATACTCAAATAGTGAATATTCATTTATTAAAATAAATGATTACAATCATAAGGCGATTGCCTTAGGACACTTCTCTCACAATACTAACAGTCACCCTACCGCTTGGTATATGGTAAAGCTTGTCACCTCCCTGTGAAAATAGAGCACAAAGCATATTGGGCGGTGAAGGCTTGTAATTTCGATGCTACCAAGGCGATAGAAGAGAGAAAATTGCAACTCCAAGAACTTGAAGAAATTCGGCTAGAAGCATTTGAAAATTCAAGGATTTACAAGGAGAAGACCAAGAACTTCCATGACAAGCACATTGTGAAGAAAGATTTCCAAATTGGTGACAAGGTATTATTGTACAAGTCAAGGCTCAAATTGATAAAAGGTAAATTAAGATCAAGGTGGGATGGTCCATTTATTGTAACTAATATTTTTCCTTATGGTGTTGTGGAAATTCAAGATGTATCTAATGGTTCTATTTGGAAAGTCAATGGCCACCGGCTCAAAAGGTACTTTGAAGAACTAAAGGAGCTAGAGGTGGATGGTTTGGATATGAACGTAGCTATCTACCCAACTTAAGGGGAGTTCACTTTCTCTACACTTACATTTCATTGTACATATCATTTTCATGGTTCTAGGAATAAATTTTTCTCTTTTTGAAGTGAATACTTGAGAATAAATTCTTAGGCAAAATAGCATGAATAAATAAACTTTGTAAATACCATGTTATTTCTTTTAGCACTTTTGCTCTTAGTAAATAAATGTATCCCTCTAGGTTATCTCCATAGCATTTTAGAGTCTTTTGAAAATAAATTAAATTTGATTGTTAAAACTTAGGGTTTGAGCTCATGGATGAAATCTTGGATGCTTGAGTACTACTTTGCTTTAGATTCTTAATTGAGGACTTGAGATGAATTATTTTTGCCTAGTGAGAATTAGCCTTATATTTGTGACACACATATGTTATTGTACTCTAGAACTTGCTTAGGTTCTTTCGAAACCATATTTCAATGATTGGATCACATCTATAGAGACTAATCAAATTCCATATCAATTTTTGGCACTAATCATGTCTATTTTATTTGTCTTTCCTTATTCCTACTCTTAACCCCATTTTTCTATGGGCTTGTTTGTTTGAGATGTTTCTTGATGTTATTTTGCCCGAGACGGATAAAGGATTAAGTGTGGGGGAGTGGTTAGTGATTTGGAATCAATTTTTATCAAGGATGCACTTCATTTCGAAAAAAAAATTTTTTTTGCCAAATTGAGCGGAGCTTGGTACCAAGAACAAGTGGGAATTCAGTTGTGAATTGGAGGTGAAGTTGTCTCTCATTGCAAATCCGGGAAGAATTGAAGCTGTGCCAAGTCCAAGTGGCACGCTATAGCAAGAATTTGCAAAAGGAAGCTGAGAAATTCAGTTATAAACAAAAGGAGATGGAAAGAAATACATTTGCCAAGTTGAATTTAGTTGGAGTCAAAAATTAGTAAGAAGAAGTGGTCAAAGATTGAAAACAATTGAAGATTCTTGATCATCATGTGAAGATCCAAGGAAGTTGAACCTCAAGTTGAATTCGGCTGAGAAGCAAAAGGAATCTGCAATGAAAAAAAAATCTGAAATGAGAAAAACAATGGCACGCAAGAAAAAAAAATCTGTGCTAAAGTAAAGGTGGAAATGACACGCAGTGAGATTTGGAGTAGGAATTATGGAAGTGATAACATTCAGAAACAATCTGAATTTGCAGTTGAACACAATTTGAGCTGGACAGAAATGAAACAAATGCAGAAATTGGTGCCAAGTAAATCTCAGAATTTATCTGCCGAATGTAATCAGCAGTGCAGTGACTTGGCTGGAAATCCAACTTACTGATCAGAAATTATGTTTGTGAAGCTGAATTGGAGAAATCAGATTGGAATGTGGAGCTGTAATCTGAAACAAAATGGTGTTCCATGAAAGCAATTTCTGCACAAGTTTGGTATCAACTTGGACTGAAATCTGGTTTATAGGGCTATGAATCAAGGCATCAAAGATATAAATGTATCAAAGAGTGTTGAGTACATCACAGTTGATTAGAACAAAGAAGAATGTGGCTGCTGGGATGTTTTAAATCAGAACAGAAAAAGAATCAGAAAAAAAAGTTGCAGTGCCAAATTTCCAAGTGAAGCATTTAGATTTTCCACTACCATTTGACGCAAGTACTAATTGGTGCTAATTGTTTTGAGAAATCAGAGTTTTGCAAGGTCTGAAAGTGATGCCGTGAGCTGAAAACTGAAACAGAAAAAAAACGATGATAAAGAAGTGTGCCAACTTGTAAAGGATAGGTATCAAAAGGAGGTTGCAAGAGTGATTAGTGAAGAATATATTTGGAGCATCTAACTTTCTAATTGTCATTTAATGTTCCAAGTTCCCATGATACAAATTCAAGGCCGAAAAGTTCCAATTGAACAATTAGAAGATTAGAGAGAAGAAAAAAAAAGAGAAACAAAGTGGCACAAAATGTGAGTGTTGGCACCATGAAACTAGTGGAGAGATCATCATCCGAACCAAGCCTTGCTCCAATTCCATTCTGATTTTTACTAGAGAGAAAGAAAGCAGCTGATATGAAGAGAAATTTATTTCTGCAGTTCTAAAAAAAAGAGAACAAGGAAAAAGAAGGAAGCAAGGTTGGCACAAAAGGGCAAACTTGGCACATCGAGATCAATAGGGTTTTCTCCATCCAATTCAAAGGCATTGTTCAAGATTTACTCCACCACACTTTTGATTTCACTAGAGGACTGACAAGAGGGGCAAAGTACATTGGAAACATTCTTGGGCAACCAAGTCTCCCACTTCATCAAATTGTCTATTTTCTTGGCTTTTACTCCATTTCTTACCATTTTCTATGTCTTTCACTTGTTTTTGTAGATGTTGATCCTAATCATGAATAATGGTGGGGAGTAGATAATAAGCAAGCATATGGTAGTGCAAGAAGCATGTGTGTTTGAGTGAGCTCCACTTCCATCATCAACTTACCACTTAAGGAGAGAGCCACAAAAATTTCATTTGAAAGGCTAGTGAGTTAAATTCATCTCAATGACTCATGAAGGATGAAAAGGCTAAGTTGTTGATTTAAGGACGAGATACTAATCCATAGTGCTTAGATTTTTGAGAATTGACGACCCTAGGTAATTTCTTTTCATTTGCTTCTAATTATGCTTGGAACGAACCTAGGGGATACATACTTAGTAGTTTCGCGAGACGCTCAAGCTTAAGTGTGGGGGAGTTGATAAGTACCATTTTATTGATCATTTTAGTTGCCAAAATCCATGTTTGACCCATGCCTTTCTTGCTTAATTGTGAAATTACCCTAGGTTTTAGAACTTACTTTTATTTTGGACTTAATTGTAAATCTTGATATATTTGAATTATTTTGCCACTAAACTTTTGATCTTTTTTGTAGGCATGAAAGGATCATGGACCTAGAGCATACTAGGTCAAACTTGAGTCGGAAGTGGACCCGGATCGAGTTATCAAGCTTCGGATTAATCTGGGTCGTCTGATTCAAAAGCGGCTAGATCTGAGCCATCTGGGACCATCTGAGGCAACCCGAGCTAGGGCTAGGTCTGATCAAGCACTGAGATCAAGATCTGAGACTTTCATCCCAATCAGAGATCATCCGACTGCTGGATCGAGCTCAGAGGGATCTAGAGCGTACATTCAAAGATTAGGTTGATATGGACCATTCATTCCAAATCTGGAGGATCCAAGCTACCCCGAGGCAGATCTTGACCCTTGATCAACATCATCAAAGTTTGGTTCAGATCGGATGAAGATCAGCCATTGGATTTTCCCAAATCAATCTGAGCCGTCCGTTGTCGAGTACTTAATCAAATTTTCTCCACACTTCTTCCTCGTCGCGTCTTCGCCGCAACAGTGCTCTTCATCGTGTTCTTCGTGTTTCTTGCAATTTTCTTCAGTTTGAAGGCGTGACCACCTCAATCTCTACCTTGGATCAAGATCTAAATCATTGGGGATAGTTTCTTTGAAGAATTCAGCTCAAATTGCGCCGGAACAGGGTTGTTTGAGGGTTTCGGTAGTTCTACAATCAAATCCCTTGAATCTCATCCGTGTAGCCATTTCCGATCATCTGAGCCACTTGTAGTGGTCCTCAGGCGAGCTCAGATGATCCTCAAATCATCATCGCAATCCCAGCCATTGAGATCGAGGAGATTGGATTGAGTTTCCCCAGCTGAGTGCAGAGTGAGCTGAAACTGATCGATTGAAGCTGTTCCCAGTGATTTGCGGAGTTGAAGGGGTTCTTGGCTTGCCCTTGCGTGACGAACAAGGAGGTTTTGAGCTAGGGAAGGGTTGAGGATTAGTTTTCTTAGTTAATTTTGTAGGACCGGTGCCGTCGATAGAGGGGGGGGGTGAATATCGACCGTCAGAATCTCTCGCGAAAACTTCGTAGAAAACTTGGATCATTCTAGACTTAGAATATTAGTAGCACAGCGGAAATGTAAATACAAAGGAAATAAAAACAAGACAGGGACACAGCGGGATTTTTACTTGGTTCCCGACCCCCCAGGTTCAGTACATCCAAGGCCTATGCACGGGAACGCCCGTCCACTATTGGTCTCTTTCCCGGACTTTTCGGAGGTGGAGAAACCCGACTTACAGTGCAAGATTACAATCAAAAGGATAAATAAATTGAGTGCGTAACAGTAAAATCAACCCAAACAAACAAGATCTGAAACTCGGCCGATCTGGACCTCCGAAGTGCCGCGCACTTCCTCCTGGAGCCTCCCGGTCGTAGAGCCTCATCTTTAGCACGTTGTCGTTGGTCAGAATGATCAGAATGGTACTTGGCAGTTATTGTTGAAGCATACGGGTCGAAGCCCCTTTTATAGGCTTCCTACGGGCGCCCTGGACGCTTGGGGCGCCCCGAAAAACCCGGTCAAACCTTATCCCTGCTCCGACCTCGCTGCAGCTGATAAAACCTTTGAACAGGGCACCCCGGACCTCCCGGGCACCCTCATGAAGGCTTATCTATGTTTCTGACACGAAACAGCAAACACAGCTTTGAACCCGGGCGCCCCGGGCGCCCCGCTTGAAGCCTATTCTGCCTGCTTAACTTAAACTGCATTTTTCTTCTTTGTTCCGGGCGCCCCCATCACTCTGGGCACCCCCAATCAAGGTTTTAAACCCAAGACTGGGTTTTACCCTCTGATCTGGGCACCCCCAACACTCCAGGCGCCCGGGTTGGCTGTTTTACAGCCTCTTGCCTGCTTTATCTCCTGGTCTTGGTACCTGTAAGATACAAAAACACAAAGCAAATATACATACAATATTAGGCTTACGGACTTGGTTTGGATTTCAGATTTCCATGAAACCCTAGGTCGAACCGGCGCAAGCTCTCACCCCCGAGAACGCGCCTTTCACCTACTCCTTTCAGGAGACGGTTGCCACCCAGTCCTTCGGATGGACTTTTGCTTAGCTTCCGATACTTCCGGACCTCAAGATGCCCAAACCCTGACCCGTCTCTACTCCTGTCCTTAGTCATCGCTCAGCTAAGTTGCTTAGTCCCTCGGACCAAGTCTTCAAAGCCTAGCATTCCTTCGCCAGGTGCCTAGCAGCCCTTCGCTAGGTCTTTGATGCCTAGCAGCCCTTTGCTAGGTGCCTAGCAGCCCATTGCCAGGTCTTGGTGTTTCAATGCCTAGCAGCCCTTCACTAGGTGCCTAGCAGCCCTTCGCTAGGTCTTAAGGTTTCGATGCCTAGCAGTCCTTCGCTAGGTCTTGGGGTTTCGATACCTAGCAGCCCTTCGCTAGGTGCCTAGCAGCCCTTCGCTAGGTCTTAGGGTTTCGATACCTAGTAGCCCTTCGTTAGGTGCCCAGCAGCCCTTCGCCAGGACTTAGTGTTTTGATACCTAGCAGCCCTTCGCTAGGTGCCCAGCTTCACTCACCAGGTCTTAGTGCCTAGGTTGACTAGGACTTTTCTTCATGTTAGGTTACTTCTCTTTTGCTCTCCTTTGTCTGTTCAATGTATCACTGACTTAAGTGTATTGTCAAACATTAAAACACTTAAAGGAGAACATCATTGATGCAACTTGCACCAACAATCTCCCCCTTTTTGATGTTTGACAATAACTTAAGTTAGATTGGTTTAAAGGGGCTAACTTACTGTCCTTGGGATAAAAAATGAAAAAATGAAAAAATGATATAAGTTTTGAAACTATATTTTTGATTTTTAGGAGAAAATTTTTCTAACTTCTTACTTAAGCACACCTCTCCCCCTTTGTCATACATTAAAAAAAAGAAAATACTTACACCAACAATGAAGATCTTTTGGTTCTATTCGAAAATACTTAGTGCAAAAAATTTTTTGAAAGCATTGTACTTTGAATGGTATATTGCAAATTTTGACAAATGTATATTTTGAAAAAGATGCTATGTGCTTTGAAAAGTACTTTGAGAATTATCATGAAAAAAAATGCAAGTACTTTAGTAATTTTTGAAAACTATAAGTACTTTTGGAAAATGCATAACTTTGGAAAGAATGCTATTTTGGAAAATATAAATATTATGCATATTTTGCAAGTACTAACTATTTTTTGAAAAATATGAAACTTTGAAACATCTAAGTAATTTTTGAAAAATTAAGTACTTTTGAAAAATGTATTGTACTAAGTACTTTTGCAAACATAATATTTGACTTGACTTGGTTTTTTTCAGTCTGACATCATCTTAGGAAATCTTGTTGACTACAAGGACATTTCCTAAGTGTCCTGGAAATTTTCCAAACTCAAGATAAACATTTTTTCAAATTGATCAAAACCAGATGAATTTTAGAAAATACTGGAATATTAAAAAAAATGTTAGTATTTCGAAAGAATACTTATGTTTTTAGCAAGATTTTGAAGATATTGTTCAAGAAAACATGTTATTGAATAATTCTTTTAATGTGACCTCCCCCTAAACTTGACTCAGTCCTGGGAAGCTTGTTGACCACAAGTACTCTTCCTCTGACTCTTAAGGTTTGATTCAGATCAAAAGAATAATCTAATAATTTTCAAAAATAAATAATTTAAAACTTGTCAGAATGTTGACTCAGACTCCCCCTAAAACTGACACGTCATAGGAGTCCTTTTTAGATCATGAAGTGGACCTTCCTCTGTGTCTTTAAGGTTTATCAAAATCAAATGAGCGATAATTTTTAAGTAGATAAATTTTGAAGCCACAATTTGGAAAGAAGATAATTTTGAAAACATGTGTGATGAAAATTAAGGTGTAGTTTTCGAAAAATATTTTTAATAAAAAGACCAAAATACTCCCCCTGCATCCAACACCGTTTGACTCTAACTAAGTGCCTTAAGGAACTTTAGTATTGTCCTAAGAGGCTTGTGTCTAATTGAGTGAGTCAGACAATTTTGAAAAGATATAATTTTTGAAAACATATAATATGTATATTCAATCAGACAAGCATGAATTCCATAAAAACATTATTATGTTGAAGCACTATTTTGAAAATATATTTTTAGAAAAATATTCTAATACTTTTGAAAAATACTTTTTAATTCATTAGTCCTTAACATCTCACCCATTTTAGATGTATCAATACAACAAGTATGGTTGCCTTATAGGTGTATTGTGAGATGCTTGAATCATTTTTCTTAATTTATTTTTAATTCTAAGATTTAATTGAAGCTTGTGTTAGATTTGAATTTGGCAAGAAGTAACTTGAATTTGAATTTTAAAAATTGGCTTCCAGGTCTTGGCAAGGCACTAGGCCTTCTTTGGCTGTAACCTTATTGGATCATCAACCCTTTCCTTGACAAAGCCTTTTAATGAAATTTCATTTTCAAAATTACTTTTTGAAAAATTCTGGTCTAACTAGTTTGGGTCTTGGATCGGTAGCTTCGGCTAGTTTCACCAATCTAAAGAGACCAAGTAGTGTATACTTGACCTTATTAGAAGAGGCTTCCCTAACGTACTATCATCTCACCGCCACCCAATACTAAGTTGATCAAGTTTCAATTATTCTTTTTCCTATAGCCGTTCTAATATATGCATATAATTTAAATATGAATGACATGTCATATATTTAAGAGAAGTAGCAAATGCATGGCATGACAATTATGCATGAGTCAAACAATTCAAATCATTTTATTTAAGTTTCTAAAAATGTATTAAATTCCCGATTTGAACCTGCGAATATGCCAACCCACTTTGACATATTTAATATTATTAATTTTAATTGTTACAGTTTGGGTAAAATTTTATTTTAGTTTGAGTTTAAGTTATTTAAGATTTTAGTTGGATTCAGGTTAATTAAGAATTAATTGATGTTGAATTAATTAGAAATTAATTGATGTTGAATTAATTTAAGTTTGAATTAATTGATGTTGAATTAATTTAAGTTTGAATTGATTAGGATTTAAATTGAATCTAATTTAATTGGAATTTGAATTTAATTTAATTTGAATTTAATTTTGAATTTAATTTTAATTTGCATTTAATTTAATTTGAATTTAATTCGAATTTATTTTTAATTTGAATTTAATTTAAAGTTAATTTGAATTTAAATTAAATTTAATTTAATTTGGATTTAATTTGAATTTAATTATAATTTAATTTAATTAGGGTTTAATTTGAATTTAATTAAGATTTAATAAATTTGAATTTGAATAATTAAGATTTAATTAATTTGAATTTAAAATTTAATTAATTTGAATTTAAATAATTAAGATTTAATTAATTTAAAATTTAATTAATTCGAATTTGAATAATTAAGATTTAATTAATTTGAATTTTAAAATTAATGATTAATTAATAATTGTGGGTTTAAATTCATCATTTTCATTATTTCGAAAATTTCTTCTTCATCTTTATCTTTCTTTTCAAGTTTTTCTAATAATTTTGATTTATTTGAATTTTTGTAATTTTTATTGATTATGACCTTTATCTTGGATAGTTCCATGTCCTCCTCAACATTAGATCTTTCAATATCCTCAATGTAGGTAGAGTAAAGTGGACCAGTAGTTAATTTTTTAGGATTATCTAAGGAAATAATTAAATTATTATCTAGAGAGATATCATCTCCGCTATCTTCAGAATTATCCTTATTATCCTCAGAATTATTCTTATGATACTCAGAATTATC